>JAVFBY010138893.1:0-11629 GCA_034781015.1 Tonicella lineata
AACTTATGATGGGATGTTCTTCAGTGGGAGTGCTTGAACTCCATGGGGATACGCCGTTCTCCGAATGGCTCTTGTTTGTGTTCTGCAAGATGACTGTAGAGTTGTATGCTCATTTCTAAAAAGAGTCACTGTATGCTTTTTGTATTTCGGGTTTGTGTGCTAAGAAAAGTTAGTGTACACTTAATTCTCTTTTTTCTCATTTTCAGAATTCAGCTGTGTCTGGTCCTCGTGGATTGGCTGTAGGGGATCAGGTGACTAGTATTGGTGACTGTCAAGTTAAGAGTATCGAGGACTGGCAGACATGTATACGTCAGAGCTTAGAAGAACAGAACTCTGGTTACTGTATGTCTATACCTCTAATAGATCAGTGGGATACATCAGCTAAAAGTAAGAGATTCAATCAACTCTGGTTACTATACGTGTGTACCTCTAATACATCAGTGGGACATGTCAGCTAAAAGTAGAGATTCAATCGACTCTAGTTACTGTACGTCTGTACATCTAATACATGTAGATCAGTGGGACACTCCAGCTAAAAGTAAGAGATTCAATCAACTCTGGTTAAGTATTGTATGCCTATACCTCTAATAGATCAGCGGGACATGTGCGCTTAAAGTTGGAGATTCAATCAACTCTGGTTACTGATGTCATAGTGTTAGCAAAAGGGGTGTTTCAGACAGTGTCTTTGAGACACACAAGAAACCATTTGAAACATCGTAGAAAGATAGGGAAACAAAAAATAAGCCGACCCATTTCTGTAAAAATGGTGATTTGAGACACCCTCTTCTAGAGCTAATAGCTAATACATACATATCCTCTTCTGCTCTGTAGGCCTATTGGCCTGTTGCAGATCGGGGTTCAATTTCTTCAGTTTGAGCAACTGCATTTTGATGCAGAGCTGATTGTTGTCATCTAGATAACTAAACTGCGTAAGAGCAGATCACTGATTTTACACTAGTCACTAAAGGTTGTTACATTAAACACATCATGGACTGAGGACTGGATAAAACGATACTGTAACATATAATGCTTGTCCAATTGTCCAATGAAGGCATTTACAGAGGATGCAGAGACACAGACACATGGAGATACTGTCCTCAAATAGAGGTTGCAAAATAACATTGGTCTGAACTGGACTATTAGGTGACTTATACTCTAATACTATGCTGTATGTCCATACTTCTAATCGATCAGTTTTATAAGACTTCAGTTTAAAGTACATTTTAAGAGTTTCCTGGTGCTCACCAACTAAGGGGGGCAACACAAAGCTAATTACTTGCGGTGTCTTGCATAATTTAAATTTGCTTTTTTTTTTCTTGATTTCAGTCCAGATGTCAGATATAGCCAGTGACACTAGTGATTGCTGCAATAAGACCAGCAGTACACATCTCTGTTTCTCATATCATTCTAGAGCTAGCCCAGACCTGGTAAGTTATAACATCCACAGACTACTTATTATAAAACTATGCTCTACTGCGTCAAATAATGCATACATGTACACATGCCTTAAAATTTAACCTTATGATCAAGTACAAAAAAATTACTAATTCTTTTTAACCTAGTTTGTCAGTCTTTTCTAATTGGTACGGCAATGCCATCGATTTTCTGCACAGAGATTATCCCTGACCACCTGCCTCTAGCCTTGCGGTTCTCGACGTTCTCACCGTCAATCTCAGTGTTGCTTTGGTGAACTACCATGCTTTTTCCCTGACTCTCAGTGTAAGTAGCATTATTATAGAGATTAGAAAAGACTGACACACAGTAAGGTTAAAATGAACAGTCTTGAAAATAGATAAAATACCCATGTGTGCCTTTTGCCTTAATACACATTTTATTTTGGGTTATGGGCCATCACAAGACTTTATGATACTATTTAAACCTTGAACTGCATGTATTGCATAGTCCATGGGAGACAACTCTGACTAACTATATGGATCATAAAAGCTAAACTTTGCATTTTTTGTTTATTTATTTTATTTTTTGGGGTGGAGAGGGGAGTATATTTTTTTAAACTTTATATTAAGAAAAACCTGTGGGTAAAAAAAAAAATCAAATATTAGTAACAAATTATTTATTTTTGTCAAGTTTTGGCTTAAAAACATCAGTCGCCATATAATATATATATAAGCCTTTAGGCTCTAGTTAAAGTGTAAAATAACATTCTAGAAGAGTAGAATGTGTGACCTAAACATGTCAAAATAATATCATGTCTTTGATGTTGCCGGTGAGGTGGTTTCCTGACTGTCCTCCACCCATTTGACTGGCATGCATCATGTAAGTGAAATACATGTACATGTACCCCTAGGCACGGCGTTAAACACCAAGCAATCAATCCTGCTAGTTATAAAATATTAATCCATTCTTTGTTAAATTAATTGTCTTGAACTGCTTTGTCCCTTCCAGGCACTGCCCCAGATGAGGTTATAGCTAATGCTGCCAACCTGTGTGCTGCCTTCCAGTATGCTGTTCTCAGACATCTGGCCCAGAGGCTACAAAGGGCATTTCTTTTCTGTCACCTTAAAAACCTTTTAAAAACACCTACAACTTTGGTGAGTATATTTTGCCAAGGCCCTCTGGTTACGGACAGTATGTTTATGAAAGAGAGGCGTCTGTCTGTGTGTTTGTCTGTGTGCATTTTCTGGCCAAACCAAAAGAGATAGTCCCCGCAAACCATATCTATTCTGAAAGGGCATGACCAAGGGAAGGTTTTAGACACATTAAAAATGGGTGTCACTTTTGTCTGTCTGTGCGTGTGTTTGCCTGTGTTCATTTTTTTCCCAAACCAAAAGAGGTAAACCCCACAAACCATATATATCCTGAAAGGGCATGACCCAGGCAAGGTTTTAGGCACATACAAAATGGTGGTCACTTTCGTCTGTCTGTACGTGATCAATTCCTGACCCTATTTAGATTGTTGCTACTCCTCCTTCTGGCACTGTACCTACCTAATCACTTAAAGTTTGATTGGATCAGCCGTGGTGCGGGTACAGCTAGTATTATATAATGGCGCTTGAGGAACATTGAAGTCCCACTACAGTAGCGGTAACACATTTTTAGTTGGGGCCCGAGCCGTGGCTTGGTGGTTAGAGCGGGGTACAGGCACGAGCCCCCCTGGACATTATCCCCCCCAGGACAGTAGCCTCTGCTGACATGATCCCCCCCTGGACCCGATCCCCGCCCAGGGAAGTAAAGCCCAGGAGGTGCTCTGACAGGGGATTGTGTCTGAGGGCGGATTGTTTCCGGGGGTGATAAAGTCCGGGAGGGGGTCGGGCCCGGGGGGGGGATAAAGTCTGAGATGGGATCGGGTCAGGAGGGGATAAAGTCCGGGCGGGGAAGATGTCTGGGGGGGATAATGTCCGGGAGGGGATCGGGTCCGGGGGGACAAAGTCCGGGCGGGGATTGTGTCTGGGGGGATAACGTCCGGGCGGGGATCGGGTCCAGGGGGTTCATGTCCGCAGGGGCTACTGTCCGGGTGGGACAATGTCCAGGGGGGCTTGTGTCCTACACCCCCTTTTCATATACCAATGTGGTTTATAGTGTACAGGGTGTTTCAATTAGCCCCAGGGTATAAGAAGTGTAAACCTGCACAATTAATATACATTATACAATCAATCAAAGGAATCCCAAGACAATGCTTTTTATATATTGAAAATATTTACTTTAAGTTACGAATTTTAAGATTGCCTATCAAATCTCATAGCTCATAGGAGTAAGAAACAATTAATACACATGTTACGTTTTTGGAAATCATTTTAATGTAGAAAAATGTGTAAACCGACAAAACTGCAGAACTTTTGTTAAATTTTTTTTTTCTAAAGTCATTATATTTACAAAACTATAGAGTAGAAGTAACGGATTACGAATTGTGCAAATTCGCAAAAACAAATATGTCCTTTTGTGCATTTGCATTGCGCATATCAGGTTTTGCCTTTCAATGCACTAACTAAACTAAGAGTGCATATCTATAATAGCTTTGCTGTATATAGGCCGTTTGGAAACCCGACAATTGCTCCGGCGACATTTGTTCCGAAAATACGACAATTGCTCCGGCAACACTTACTCCGCGACGCCAATTGCTCCGATAACAACTGCTTCGGAGCAATTGTCGCCGCAGTTAATGTCGCCGGATCAATTGTCGCTGGAGCAAATGTCGCCGGAAGTAGTAAAGGAGGAGTGATTCAGGTATTAAAGCGCGCGTTATACGTAATAATCAGATGGGGGCAAAAAGCGACCCCGTTGTAGCTATAGCGCCTCATGAACCCGGCTCTCGTGCGTATAATAGTATTGGCGCCTCACGCGCCTCAGCTCACGTACGTTGTAGGTAAAGCACCGCACCCTCACGGGTGCACTAGGTTGAAGGTATAGCACCGCACGCACCCAGGTTGAATGTATAGCACCGCACGCACAAGAGCACCAGGTTGAAGGTACAGCACCGCACGCACGTATGTTGAATGGTTGCGGGCTCACATGCGTATTTTAGTATTGGCGCCTCACGCGCATCGCGCATGTAATGTTGTAGGTATAGCACGGCATGCACGAGGGCGTACTAGATTGAAGGTATAGCTCTGCACGCACGCATGTTGTAGGTATAGCACCGCACGCACGAGGGCGCACCAGGTTGTAGGTATAGCTCATCAGGCATACGAGCCCAGCTCGCATTATAGTATTGGCTCCTCACGCACGAGCTCTCACCCCTTCACGAGGGCTCACCCCCTTCACCACGTAATCAACGCTGTGACGGCACGAAGTCACCAACAATTAAAAGTAAACATATGACACGGCAGTTGACTGCCAGACGCCGCCAACAATTAGAAGTAAACATTTGACGCGGCAGTTGACTGCCAGACAAAGCTGTGACGTCACAACGTCGCCAACAATTAGAAGTAAACATATGACGTGCTGTATTATTTTGTGTGGATGGGTGCACCCAACGCCGACCCAACGCCGGCCGCCTGTTTTGCCGCCCGCCGCCCGTTACAACGCCCGCAAGGCCTACAGGGACGGCCGCAGCGCCTATAGGGAGGCTCGCAACGCCGTTATGACGCCAACAGTGACGCCTGCAACGCCAGCAGTGATGCCCGCAACGTCCGTAGCAACGCCCATAATGTCGCCTGTAATGCCCGCAGTGACGCCCGCAATGCCTGTAATCTCGCCCGCAATGGTAACGCCGGCAGTGACGCTGCAGCGGAAGGCGTTGCGGGCATCACTGCGGGCATTACGGTTGCGGGCGTCATTACGGGCGTCAATGCGGGCGTTACGGGTGCCATTACGGTCGTCCCTGCGGGCGTCACTGTGGGCGTCATTACGGGCGTTGTAGGCATCATTACGGGCGTTATGGGCATCAGTGCGGGCGGCGCGGGTGTCATAACAGGCGTTGTGGGCGTCATTACGGCCGTCACTGCGGGCGTTACAGGCGTCTTAAGGGCGTCTTAAGGCCATTGCAGGCGTCACTGTTGGCGTCATAACGGCGTTACGGGCTTCCCTGTAGGCGTTGCGGGCGTTGTAACGGGCGACCGTCATCAAAACGAGCGGCGGGGGTTTGGTCCACCGTGAGGTACGTGGCACTTTCTTGAATACATAGACAAGCTGTCAGGTACAAGAAGAGACAACGGCCTAGGCTATGCATATAAATAAATTCAAATATATATGCAAATTCAAATATATATTAAAAAAAATTAATTTAAAAAATATAAATTAAAAAAAAAACACGTGCTGGGCGCACAAGACGTGTGAAAGTGTCAAAAAGCCGTAGTCTTAGTCAATACATAACGCACAGTGCACCTATGCACACATAATAATACAGCACGTCATATGTTTACTTCTAATTGTTGGCGACGTCGTGACGTCACAGCGTGTCTGGCAGTTAACTGCCGTGTCATATGTTTACTTCTAATTGTTGGCGAGGTCGTGACGTCACAGTGTGTCTGGCAGTCAACTGCCGCATCATATGATTACTTTTAATTATTGGTGACGTCACAGCGTTGATAACGTGGTAAAGGGGGTGAGCCCTCGTGAAGGGGGTAAGCGCTCGTGCGTGAGGAGCCAATACTATAATACCTGGTGCGCCCTCGTGCGTGCGGTGCTATACCTACAAATGCGTGCGTGTGGTGCTATACCTTCAACCTGGTGCGCCCTCGTGCGTGTGGTGCTATACCTACAACATTACGTGCGCGAGGCGCCAATATTATAATACGCACGTGAGCCCGCGCTCATGAGGCGCTTTAGCTTTAACATACATGCGTGCGGTGCTATACCTTCACTTGGTGCGCCCTCGTGCGTGCGGTGCTATAACTTCAACCTAGGTGCGTGCGGTGCTATACCTTCAACCTGGTGCGCCGGTGAGCGTACGGTGAGCCGAGGCGCTAATACTATAATACGCACGTGAGCCGGGCTCATGAGGCGCTATTGCTATAACGGGGTCGCTTTTTTACCCTTTCTGCCACAACCTGGGCTTATTACATAAAGTTTAATACCTGAATCACTTCTTCTTTACTGCTGCCGGAGCAACTGTCGCCGAAGTAAATGTCACGGGAGAAATTGTCGCAGAGCTCACAGACATCAAATAAGCATGTAGGAATCAGGCGTGGAAATTGTCTGCTAATTTACCTGTAACATTAAACCATTGACGTTCATTAACAAATGAGACGTAGTCAATAAACGGACAAGTACAATGGAATAAAAATAAAAATGGACTGATTTCTGAATCAGCTCTCACAAACATACAAGAAAGTGACAAAACTTCATTAATAAACTAAAAAAAAAACCTAAAAAAATAATTGCTTAATAAAATAAAACGGAGAAAGGCTTTTCATTTTGAATTGCTTGATATTGTTTTACTATGTATGCATTTCCATGTCTTCGAAATAAAACAAGTAAAATATATTAGCGTGGCAGTCTATGTAGATAATGTAGACCTGCCTAACTTAGGGATAATATCATAATAGTTTTCATCTCTCTGAGAAGATTCAAACAGGCTGGATCCGTCATGTATCCTGACAAAAAGATGTTAAACTATATGTAAGATGGAATTATCGATCGTTTAGAAAGTGGACAGTATATACTGTACAAACAATTTCTAAACAAACGTCTATTCTTGGAAAGATAATTTTTCAAAACAATACTTCTTTTCGTTATAGATTTTAATTTTTTGTGGTATCCATACAGCTAAATGAACAAATCTGTTTTATACGTATAATAATATGCATAAAACTTTAGGGAGGCTTTAAATAATAGATAAGAGGGAAGTACGACTATTTTAACAAAAATGCAAAATGAAGTTAAAATACATAATGTTTATCCTAAATGTCTATGTTATATCCAATAAAGCTGTAAATTGTGCTTACCGGCTTCAGTGAGGCGTGTTTTTAGTGTTCTATTATCACTATACCGCCGCCATGGCCGCCGTCACCACCGCCGCCGCGACCGACACCACTACCCCCATAACATATTCATCAGCACTACCACCAAAAAGAGAAAATATGTTATATACCATCGGTGAAATAAGTGATCATATCTCATCTGGTTGCCTACCAAAAATGAGATCGATCATTAATGTGCCACGAGTTGTATGGTCAACTCGAGTCATTATAGTACAGGTCACATCTTTGGTTTTCAATAATACAGTTTTTTTTTGCAATAGGGGGCGATATGCGCGATAATAACCCTAAATGTAAAAAAGATTAGGGTTAGCTCTTGGCCTCTTGCCGTTCTCTGCAACCCTAAATGTGTGGTTTTCTTTTTTACATTAACGGTTGAACGTTAACCCTTAATGTTAAAATGTTTCTTAAGGGTAATTTTTTCATTAAGGGTGGCGACAAAGGTGCTTTAGTTCTGCAGTTTTGGCTTCGGTTGTAGAGGTAATGTTGTTGGTAGATTTGGGCAGTGGTGAGACAATACTTTTCTTGATCTGAGTTAGGCGGTTGGAGCTCTAGTGGATATATTGGCCAGTGTGGGTCGGTTTGCGATATAGGCCTACGCTGGTTACAAAATGTAGTAAAAAAAATTGCAATTTTAAAAAGACGTAGTCAAATTTGTATCAAATCTACTTTATGAGTAGGCCTACAAGCTTCTCTCGGATTGATATTTGATGAAATAAAAGCTCGTTTAATTTGGAAAATATAGTCTGGCAATAAAGTCGAGAAAATGTTATCAAATCTCGATGACTTTGTTTTACCTAACGAGAGGTATTGGTGGTGGTGAGTGGGAATACTTGAACAGAGTTATATATGTCATTTCCTTTATTCACATTATTACACGAATAGCTAAAACTATAAGTTTGACGAATTTACTCTCATGTGGAATCACTGGTTACCAATATTACTGTTCAATGTGTCGATATATGTGTATTGCAGGATATGCCATACCTAATTGCATTGTAAATAAAAGGAAACTTCATACTTTTGTAAAGGGGCATGGGTGGTGTGTGCAAATAATGGCAACTGGGGTTACCCCTGCAGATTTCTGTAATGTCTGAGATGTCCCAGGAACAATGTCCCAGTGCATGCGCTCTGTGCATTTGTAAACACACACGTCATATATAGACCTATGAGCTAACACCCGACCCGTGGGATAATCCGCTTTTGGAAAAGTAGACGAACAGGTTCTTACTTGTATTCTCATTAAGTGGTAGCGATTATCGCCTAGGCATCGAAAGCTTTATGTGACCTTGGTCACCAGTTGTCCAGTGCAAGTCAAAACACTGCCTAGACACAACCGTCTGGCACTTCTTTATAAGTCACAAGGGATCCAGGCTCTGAGTTCATGTTTACTATATACCTCTAATAAGAAACCCAGAGTATTACTTGCTGAACGTCAACACTGATCAAACCAAACGATGAAGCCCGCTGTCGCAACGTTAGCTTTGATGTGCATTTTCTGCGTAGGGCTTTCGCTTGGGAAGGTAGGCTCACTCTTTTTAAAATAATAACGGCTAAGAAATCCTCAGATATTTTGTTTAACAAGATCTCTTTAATGAATCGATACTCCTGTTGAGTTTGACTCGATTCCTTTATAAGCTTTTCAGAAACAGAGGTGTCCACAATAAGGCGACAAGGCGAGTTGTTTATATGGGGATCAGCCGCAAAATGAACCAGGTTGATTGGCGCAAAAGCGGACATACTTCTAAGTAAAAATGGTCTCACCTTTCTAATATGCGAGGCATTAGACGCAATTTAGAAGCTGAGGTGGTATTAACAAGGATAACTTCCGTATGGATGGAAACTTCTTAATATATTGGTTACAACGTTTCAATCTCATTCCAGAGTTCGTTATTTTCCACCTATATTAAATGTACATTGGGCACTATTTTTCAACCAAAGATTTACGCTTATATATATACTTATTTAAGACCTTTTGTATAGCCCTAATAGATAAATTGGTTCATATGTTCTAATATATGTAGAAGGGGAGGTGAAAAGAAATGGGTTATTGTTCGTTATTACTCTTGATTCTTTCGTCACAGTCAGATAGTCACCTAATTCGAACAACAAAACAGATTAGAAAACATGATTGATTATAAACAATATGTGGTTCCCATCACAAATATACTACAGTCATTTTATTAATGGTCACGTCTAACAAATAGATTTTGAAAAGAAAAAAAAGGAAATCTAAATCTTCCGTTGACTACAACATTACGAGCCACAGAGTCGGTCAAAGTGCACGATAGTATTTCTTACTTGAAGTTAAGAAATACTATATGGCCAAACTACAGCATTTCCCATGAAAATTTTAAATGCTAAATAAATTAAATTAACTTTCCTATTAAAGGTATATAATCATGCAATATACATGCACAGTATTTTAAAACTAGCATAGGCCCTATGTATTTGACTTTTAAAATTAGGATTGAAATTGCCAGGAAGCACAAGGAAGCGATCTGTGCTATCGTGAGCAACTCAATTCTGTTCAATATGATAATAAAATGGTCTTAATTTGTCTGATTTACCGTACTTAATATCGCATTTCCTCTCTCTCCAGCATGGGAACCAACCACGCCCATTTGGAAAACCACCAGTGGGGAATAAGCACGACAATACTCACGATATGCTTGATGACGTCATCAATGAAGCTAAGGGTTCCGACAGTAGCGAAATGGACCTTGAAAAGCTTATTCATGGAGCAAAAAACAACGGCAAAAGTAATGTTCTCTCCCGACTTGGGCAAATGGCAGAATTTAGAAAGAAACATAAGGAAGGAAAAACACAAACCCCAACCGAATTTATAGAGGATGGAAGCGGCGAGGATAAAGATGACATGAGTGGCGAGGATGTACAGGATAAGGCCAGAAAACCGATGTTAACTGCAGGTACAATTGCTAGGAAAATGCATAGGACAAACGGACGAAGTAACCGATGGGCGATAAAAAAAATAATGATTGATCGATACTGTTGACATATAAACTGTAATGGATGAATAGGCTAACGGACAGACGGAAGGACGAACGAACGGACACTACAAAAGAACGAATAAACGAAAGAATGAAATAATACGGTGGTCGAATAAATACATAAAGAATTAATAAACGACTGTTAAAAACAAGCAAAAGATTAAAAGGACGTCCGGCTAAATTTTGAGTAAATTTTTTTTATTGAAATAATAATTATGCAAACTGATACAAATGATAAATAAATAAATAAATAAGTATATATATGATGTATGTAATCTGTAAGTTATAGCATTCCCACATTGTCACATATACTCATATACCCAATGTTATTGTTTTCCAGTTGTGAAGACAGACGAAGTGAAGGAACTATTAGGAGACATATCCACGCTGGTAAAGGATGTGGACATGCCTTTAGAATCCCTCAAATCCGAACTGGTCGACAAAGTTTCTATGATTAACAACGGTATGTGTGTGCATGTTTTTTTCTGTATATCTGCCTAGGTTTCCGGTCTGCAATGGAAACGCGAACACGCCGTCATATAGCTGAAATACCTCTGAGCACGGCGTTTAACCCCCAATCAAAAAAACAAAATCGCTCTTTTTTAATTAGCAAGCATAAAACATGTGGCAGAAGTAACATGTGTCAAACTGTTCCCATTGTATAATCTCTATTATCTGCACATTAAGACTTTTGTTCATTCATTAGCCTAAACTACCTTTCGATATCTTGTTCACTAGTAATGCTTATCCTATTAGGCTATTTAGTTATTTCACGTATACAATCCATTTCATTTGATATGAAGACTAATGCGATTCGTTACTTTTCTTATTTATAAGACACATGTTAACTCATTTTAGTTTGTTGTAAGGACTTATGTTATCCCTTTTATTCATATTAGGGCTTATGTATTTCCTCAAGTTTTTTTTCAGTTATAAGGACTTTTGTAATCCTTTCTTTTTATTAGGACATTTAATCCTTTTGTTTGTTATTAGGACTGCCATCTTTTATTTGCCTACGAAGCAATTAGAACAACTAATGGAAGAAAATTACCAAAATATACTCCGTTAATAATTATATATTAATGAACACACAACACATTCATTTATAATGAAAAAGTTTAATTTGGCAAAAAGGGCAGAAATACTGCCAGTGTTAACAAACATCAATGGCAAATCAGAAAATATTCAAGAGAATACAAAAAATGGTTTGTGCATACAGCCACGAAAATATCATAACATAAC
>JAVFBY010139004.1:0-11629 GCA_034781015.1 Tonicella lineata
AGTGTACTGGACACGTTTAGCTGAATTCAAGCACTTCATATATGTTCAAAATGTAATTTTTCAACTCCGTTTCCCTGAAAACCGTTTGATTTACACCCGTGAAATTTGTCATGCTTATTAGTGACATGATAACCTAGTAAACCGTATCTCAGATTTTTTGTTTTTCGCCTTGTTCTCTTTTTTTATAGCAATTGTCCTAAAATTATTGGTTTAGATTTGACATTTTGCATTAAAAGACAAATTATTAAAAAAGTAAGCCGAATTTAAAAAATCTGAGATACCGTTTACTAGATTATTATGTCACTAACAAGCATGCCAAATTTCTTCGGTGTAGCTCAAAGGGTTGTTGAGAAAAAAGAGTTGAAAAATTAAATTTTCACCACAAATGATGTGCTAGAAATGGGGCAAATCCCATAACTTGCAAAGAGCTGAATCAACATTTTCAAAGTTAAATTAAATGATTTATTACTGGAATTTTTATATAAGGTTTTAACTAAATGCAGGACAAAAAGGAGAATGCCCTTATAAACAAATAAATGACAAATTTTGACCTCGAAGGGGCTGTCCACCCTTAAACCCTCTTGATCCACCAAAACCGTCACATGCTTACACAATCCAATTGCGTCAATCTAAAACGCGGTTATCCAGCTGAAACTATTTGCATATGAAAATGACTAATCGTTTAGAAACAAAAATAAAATGTACCAATTAAGACCTATGTTAATTTAGATTTTCAATTTCTTTGCCCGTTTGTTTTGTTTATCAAAATTATTAGTTTTTCAACTGTTATTTAAAATCGAAAAGCTTGATTATAGCTTTTCAGAAGATGTTTTGTCATGAATCGAAAAATTTCAGAATTCCATCATAACATTAATGCACTATTCCTAAAGACCTCTTTAATATCATTCGATATTTAATAACATTCAAAAGCCCTATCGAAGATGTCAAACATTCATCAAAGCAGCATAGTTCTCAACAACAACAAAAATAATACAACAGATTGCAACATTTGCATTTAATCCATTATTCCAAATGTCAAGGGAATCCTTTTTGTCAATTTAAAGAACTGTTCTTGTCGTACTCACGAATGTCACGGTTATAGGCCTACTGACATTATATTTTCCAAACGATAGCTTCAATGGGGAAAATACCACCGTATAATCAAGAATTTAAAGTTTAAATTCTTAAATTTGCCTGTAAACGGTAACTTATTTACAGAATGGCACTATTTTCTCTCTCAGGAAATCACTCTAATGAAGACAAAAAGCTGCTGTGAAATCAATTGGAATTCTAAAGATGTCAAAATAATCCATTTGTCTGTAAATAGTATCCAATTGATTTCAATCAAATTTTGAATGTTCACTGTCTTAGCCAAGATATTCAGAATCAAATTGGCATTACTTTATCCAAAAATCACTCCAATGGAAACAAATACCACCGTAATATCATCAATTGGAAGCTTAAATCCTCAAATGGATATATTTGTCTGTAAATGGTAGCGAATAAGAAGAATTTTATGGGGTCGTGTCCAAGCATTTCAGAATTATATTGGCTTTAAATTTGTCAAGAAACCACTTCAGTGGAGAAAATACCACCGTAAAATCAACAATTGGAATTTTAAAACTATTGAAAAAATCCATTGTTAAAATCCAAGTGGAAGATGTCATTTATTTCATCTAACAAGGGAAGATAACAAAATCTTGACATATTGTGAGTTATTATGGTCGTTCTATGCAAACGTTTTTAGTCATTTATTTGGTTGTAAAACTCGAATAAGATTATAGGGTTTAGAACACATTTTCAGGTGAAACCCCTAACGAACGGATAGTTGGGTCTTCATTAATGAGAAGTCACTTTACATTTTCCCAAAGGCATACACAATTATGTTTTTTAATTTGTTTTTTGGGTTCGTATGATAATCTCATCAAAGAAACGTCTTTGTGTAAACGTGTCACTTATAAACTACTGAAATAAACACTTTGGGGACAGAACGCCAATGGCGTACTCAACTGAAACGTGAATATAGCATCAAACACATCAATTCACTAATTTCGTTGTTCTTTTTTCGCAGACAAGCCATCCGTTAAAGCTGGGTTCCTAAAATCCGAAAGTAAGCTATATGGGCATATTGACATACATAGCATGCAATGATGCCCAGAAAAATATGTTAACTGCGATGGGAGTTCCAAGAACTGTATCCACTATCCAATATGTATAGAGACGATAATAATAACATGAGACACATAGGCCGCAAACAACACTTGGCTATTATTTAAGAATTTTGGTGATATGGACCCCTTGTTGGTGGGCCCCCCAAGCCCCTTAAGTATAGCCAAAGCCATACTTTTCGCAGTTTGATGTAACTCTTTTCGAAAAATCTCCGCGACAATTTAGTTTTTCCAGTTAAGCCCTACTCATTGGGCCACATAGCATTACGTCACACAAAAAGTTATATGGACCACGACAAATGCCTCCCAGCGAATAGGCGTTAGCGGTTGCAAACATCTTCCGTTGTCGTATTGAGTAGTATTCCAATTCCAGAGGTATAAGAAATGGGTATAGTTGAAAAAATGGTTTTGATAACACAACCAGAATTGTGATATTCCTAAACTATTTTGTCCTTAATGCACAGAACATCAAATGTTTCAGTAACAAAGCTCTGATAAATTGTAGGCTTTTCAATAAAAACCTGGATCAGATTACGCCGTCTGTAGATCCGCTGTTATATATATTAGATCTGCTATAAGCGACTATTTATCTTATGAACAGCAAGCCCTTGTAAACTCCACCGGTCCTGTTCACAGAATTCAACACGGAAGGTTACAATAGTAGGCCTATGTATCACACAACAAACTATTAAACTGTGCACTTTGAAGCCGATCTGCTAAATCATTTCAGGGAATTCCGTGTAGGTCTACACTATTTTGCTGTTACTAAGGCTACGTCGATGCCCTATTCCTATCATAGAATAGTTCCACGTATTATTTGTTTACATAATAAACTTAAAATGAGTTTGTAATAGTCAGCACCACATAGCACATGCGGTGAAATATAATAATCCCACGTGCAGTGCTCTAGAATACTTCCACGTTCCGTGCTATATAATCCTCACATCGGGTGCTATATGGCATGCTTCTATCGTCTGCACACCAGTCAAAATCCAAAACATCTCGGAATGTTCACAAGTGAATCCACTCATCAGACGTCGAATTTTTCAGCCAAATAAAACAAATTAATGCTATAGTCAGCTTGTTTATTATCTCAATTCTAGCTTTTTCTGAAAACACAAACAACATTTTTTTGTGGATTTATTTTTCTCAGTCAGCTGTCTCTCTGATGTGGTTTTGCTGTCAAGTAAGGTCTACATCACAAATTAATTAGCACAACACATAGCATGATATCTGTTATTATCACACCATTTGCATGTTGTCTGTTTGACCATTTTTTCCATGTAAACACCCCAATCAAAAATCACAAATACAGTGTCACGTGAATTAACCGTCTTCTTCAGTGAATTTTCCTTTCACTGGAAAATCGCAAATGAGATATCAGTCATCGAGAAAAGTTCTAGTCATCGTTACCGCACTTCAGTATTTTCTAAAACATAGAATGGGAGAATTTTAGTTCAATTATTTATTTCATTGGGGTTTAGCACAGTATGTTCAACGGAATTGCACATATAGGACAATTTTGCACTTCCGATGTTTGGTGAAAAGCCGTATGTGGGTTGTCAAGACAATCAATTGGATGGGCTTTATATGAGTAATTTACATTTACCATACCATATAACATGTAGGGTAATATAGGTCCAATAACATGGTGTAAGTAGGTCTTAATAACATGTACCGTGATGGTCGTCCTTCGGCGAGGGTAGATCCACTCCTGGACGGCGCCCATTAGTTATCTCTACATTGTTACCACATTCCAGTTCCTCCATTTCTATCATACCGTCCGAGTTGCCACTCCCACCAATCTTACCACTCCCATGCCGCTTCAGTTTCTTCTTAAGCAGTATCAATTCGTTCTATGAAAGGAGAGACAAGACATAGTTTAGGTGTGCCGTTATTCATTGGGTTCATATTGTATATGGCCAAAACTACATTGCGAAAAAAGAAGGTATTCATAATGACCCAAACAACGTTGACAACAAGTAAACAAATCATAGTACACAAAGAGGAATTAATGATAGTTTGTAAATATAATTATGTAGATTACGGACGCAGAACGAAAGAAACCCGATTGTATTCAAACTGTGAAACATGAGAATATATGATAACATGTCTAAACAATTGCTTCGTACCTTCTTTTTTTCTTTTCTTGAGTGTACATTTATCTGCATTACTCCAAAGCCACACAAGAAAGTTCATTATGTTTCCATTTTAAAGGCGGTGTCTAACAAACGCGAATGAAAAAGATGAAGTTATTGGTTCGTATTTTTCATTTAATAAAGAACAAATCATCTGCCTTATGAGTTTCGGGAAATGTGCCGGAAAATGTGTCAAGTCACCTGCAAGGTTTCCACTCTGCCGCGCAGATTTTCAGCTTCCGCTTCCGCTTTCAATCTAGCTTTCTTTTGTTCCTGGATTTTCTTATCAGCGTCTTTCTTAACAGACATTATCACACCTAAAGAGAGATAGAGAAGAAATAAGCCATCATCTAATTCTGTTTCACCATTTCTGTAGAACCGATTTTAAACACAATGTCTCAAAGAGCACAATTTTGATCATTCTTGTCACAAAAATTTATCATCGAAAGAACGGACAATAGGCTGATAGTCCAAAACAGATTTTAAAAGTTAACAGCCATGCAGCTGGTATCCAAAAACACACAAAGCTATTTTTAAGCAAACTCTCCGTTGAACGAGGCATTTGATTGTAAATCTGGAAATACCACAGGTGCGAGGCTCAATAAAGATTTCCACATCCAAAGAAACACTAAACAGTTGAACGAAAGTTATAGTCAGACAATACTGTCTGTGGAAATTAGAAAAATTGTAGCAACAGTATTTTGTTCAAACGTAATGTTGGAAATTATTCCCAATTTAATTAAAAGAATGTAAATTAAATGTTTATAAAAAAAAAACCCATCCTTGATGTTGCATCAAAGACAGAACGAAAAGCAGGACAACAACTCGGCTTCTTGAGACTATATAGTTCTGAAAGCAACTGGCCATCAGCAATCTCCCAACCCGCTCCTATGAACGGAGTAGGCCAGTTTATGTCGTTATGGAGAAGATTTCGACATTAAGTATGAAAGCTGCAGGCCCATATGGTTCTTCTTTAATGAATAACAATCTTGTCTGAAGAAACCACAAAAAATCACTAAGATAACAAAATCAATACTCTCCATATGTCTTATCTGTTTCTTAATTAAGACCAGACTAATCAATTATGGCTGTCAGTAAATGCCTTTATGTCTGGTTTTTTTTCAGACAGCAATGTGAACATACAGCTCCAATGAGTAAATAAACCGAAAAAGCTATATTTGTAACATCACTCGTTCAACAGATCAGATTGTAGAGTTGTATATACAGAAAGTTGTATATATACATAAAAGTTGCTGAAAGCTTTTTTTTAAATACGTATTATGATTGTTGAGATTAATTATTCGAATACTGAAGTAATTTAAGAGCAGCACTTTGACAGAACGTTTTTTTTTTAAATACACAGATAGACCTATATGTTCATTTGTAACTTATGCCGCAATACTTAAAGGGCATTTCACTGATTACATCAGGGTCGCTGTAATTGGTAGAGAAGACCGGACAGCCTTAATCAATCATCATTTAACCCTAATCGATTTACTGTCGAATCAAAATGTGCGAGTTTGCAAAAATATACTATACCGTAGTCAATATTAAAAGAGAAGGTCGGGCAAAGGGCGGGGATTTAATGAGATTTCTGCGGACAATATCCCAGCCTTGACCTAGGCGGCGAAATCAAAGGGGAACTTTTAGTGAGATTCATGCCCCGTTTGATCTCTACCCGTTTGGAAGATCTCTGACCAGTACAGGACAGAAAATGGAAATCAATAATGTTGCCTCAGAGCGTAAGGACTGATGATACATTTTTTGTCAATTGCAACTTATAACGTTTGGTTCGGTTGGGTCTAATCGATGAAGCCACGGGCGTTTTTAGATAATTTCAAAATTATGATAGGATATATATATTAATATTTTGTCGTTATGAAGTTGTAAAGTTGTAAAATAAACTCATATTTGTACACTCCAAAAAATACTCTGTTAAAATTAACAGCACTCTGTTGTATGGCAATTGACAGAGTACTCTGTTGAAAAGAAAACAACAGAGTAAGTAAATATTCTGGTGATAATATGAGTATATTCTGTTGATAATGGGGTTATTTAACAGAGTATTATTTGTGGAATGGAACATAGTCGACTCTTTTCAACAGAGTATTGTGTCAATTGTCATACAACAGAACACTCTGTTGTTTTTTACAGAGTATTTTTGGATGTAGGGTATATCTATCGGTGTAGGCCTTACTGCTGTTTTGAGCCTATGTCTTGTAATAACAATATTGAGACCGCATTTTAACAATTGAAACGTGTATGGTAGCAGAGACTACAAAAACAGATTTATAACGTTGTGTTTGCGACACAATTTTATCCTGGCTTTTAGCTTAGATAATCTACACTAACTAGATTAAGGTGTAATACATCGTTTGCTTGGAGCTGGACAAATTGGTAAAGAAAACCACTATGAACGTCACTGGTACCCAGCATTGACAAGAGATAATACAAACACAGCCGGATTCCGTGTTGATATGCATAGAGTGGGGTTTACACACCAAGACACCATAATACAAATTGATTTATTGTCTCCCCTTAGGTATATAGACGAGCACCAGGGCAAGATGAACTGTTATTGACAGTGCGCGATTGTATGCTGCGAATTGCACAGTGATGATAATGATGGATAGAACGGATGCATTTGACACAATTTCTTAGTCTAATAGTTTGCTATGGATTTGTAAATTAAGAGCAATGTATTTTGTGTTCATTTATTCTGAAACGGGGACCCCGGTCTTGTAAGTTCTACGATTATTTCTCTCTCAGAGATCCCCTAAAAAGCATCTAGATGGCAAAACATGGGAACTTATCTCACCGTTGACTATCCGTGTCACCCGCCACAACCTTAGTAACACCATTAGGCCAGTGGCGTCACGTGCGGCAGATGTCACACTGACGAAAGAGAAGGCTATATCTAGCGAGAAAGAAACTATTACAATAATGGCGTCGAACACCTGTCAACAGAAAATAAATTATATATATAAAAAACACATCTTCAAGATAGAGCAAATAGAGTAGGCCTAGTTTGCAACATTTGTGTGTAATCCTAAATAGTTTTCCACAGAAGCGTCGTCCAAAATTTTACATACTTATAGGCTCGTACCATTGTCGCGATTGAAAAGAATTTAGAATAATGTTGCTGAGCATTTAAAGGTGGAAGTAAGATTTGACGAGCCAAATCAACGGGCACATTAATCAGTCTTGTATAGGACTTTCTCGAAATTTCGTCATTTTTACAAACTCGTTTATGTTTGAATTTATAAATACCTACCTCGGCTTTATGTTTAAAGAAATGGAGGCCTTCGGCTATTAATTTACAAAACACCTACAAAATAGACCAAACATACACATCTTACGTTTAAAGCGGTCATACAGGAAAATTCATATGAAAGTCCACAAAAAATCTATTGTCAAATCTTCTAAGCCCGAATTACTAAATTTGTCTATTTATTTATTTATTTTCAATGTACTCTGAGCAAAACACTTATGTGTGACATTGGTCTCATTACTACCCACTTCTAACACGGGTCAACGAAAAAAAAAGTGTCGCGTAGTCTCGTAAAAAAACGATGCCATTTAGGCCGTATACCATAGAAATGCTCAACTGGCCGAGCGTCCACTGACGCTCGTTTTCATGCAATAAACTCCATTTTTGAATGAAAACCAGCCAGCGAGCGCACGGCCTATTGAACACGCTTCTGTTGCCTGGGAGACAAAATGAGCTACAGCACTGAACCAATTTTCATAATCCTATACAATGTCGAACAATCTGGACGCACAGTAATTGGCCCATGCGAAAACAAAGTCACGTTTGAATGTGAACCAGACAAAATCTGTCTGGAATAAGCTCGTATTGTAAGCCAGTCTTGACAACTATAGAACAATTCATTAATACCATTCTGCATAAAATCAATTTAGTCCTCGACGCTTAAAAGCTGTATATATTGCTTATAGTCTTAAGCTATTACATTGGTGTTGAAACAGCATGGCGATTTCAGAAAACCGTGTTCTACACAACATTAATTGAATGCTATAAATGGACCATTCTGCTGTATTTTGGTATACAGTCAGGCCATTACAATGGTACTAAAAGGATTATCTGAACATAGACAAACCAGATACTACCACAGTTCCAAAAAGCGAACTCCCAAATTGGTTCAGCAGTGTCCATAGTTATTCCCTTAAAGAAAAGACCGTTCCATGTTTGGTTTATGTTTGTGGGCGGTTGCAAAAGGTTATGCTAGATGCGAATACGTATCTTGTTCAATTGATTCACAGTTAACAGAGATACGACGTAGTGCCGTTCAAAAACTTTAATATGAGGCAAATTTCCAAGCCTGAATAAGACAGTTTGAATGGCAAAGATTTGCATGTGGAGAGCTAGTTTGCGAGAATCGTACCTCCAGGCTTTATCTTTTACCATTTGGGATATCTATCATTAGAGGTTTTGTGTAAGCTGATCTTCTAAACGTGTTTGCATGAAGCACGTGTCACATGCTACCTGCGAGATCGTAGCTCCAGGCTTTATCTTTTATCAGTTGTGATATTTGCAGCCAGAGAGCTACGAGAAGGGTACAGGTAAACAAAGTGTTAATTCGCTGTTTGAAAACACACAGCAGCGATTTTAGCTCGTATAACAACATTTAACGGCAAATAAAGACAACTTAGTCTTATTGGGAACTTTATAATGATACGCACAGCAAAAAAACGAGATAAAACGTATTATTTCCGCATTTTGTGGCTTTTTTGGTCTCCTGTGTGTAAATTCAGCCCACCGCCTGCAGAAACTTCTGATGAATCTAACAACCCGTTTATACCTCCAAAGACAAAAGAGGCTACTAATCCAGAAGAAGTTACCGTTCCCATCTTCTGGATTAGTAGCCTCTTTAGTGTTTGGAGTTATCAAACTGGCCGTTAGATTCATCAGCAGATTCTGCAGGCGATGGGCTGAATTTACACACAGGAGACCAAACAGGCCACAAAATGCGGAAAGAATACGTTTTAGTTCTTATTTTTTGCTGTGAGTATCATTATAAAGTTCCCAACTGTGACTAAGTTGTCTTTATTGGTCGCTAAATGTTGTTATACGAGCTAAAATCGCTGCTGCGCGTTTCAAAACAGCAAATTGACACAAACCAAGTAACACATTGCTCGTAACTCCGGCTCTCGATAGATATCCCAAAAGGTAAAAGATAAAGCCTGGAGGTACGATTCTCGCAACTACTGGAGAGCCTGCTTTATGAATCCTACCAGCCCATAGATGTTCAATGAAGTAAACGAACTGGTTTAAATCATCTATCTTTAATCATGTATCTAACTTAGTTAGATAATATAGACAACGTTATGACGACTTTGATATATTGCAACGCTTTACGGGAAACAATTGGTTTTCGAGATTGTGCGTTTCTTGTGGAATAAATGGACATGCTACATCTTTAGAGTTACAAGTTAACACATAAGCTTAAATATTGAATTGATGTTTAGAAAAATTGATTCAGCTGATTCATTTAAAGCAATATATTGTATATTATTATTGTCATCTTATAACATATACACTAAACGGTGTCAAGGGACAAGGCTATCTGAAGTATTAGAACTTGAACCCAACTTACGTCCACATGTCAAAATGGAAAAACATTCTGCGCTTAAAAATGAAAGGACAGAAAAATTTAACTATATTTGGATGGATTGGTTAACAATTTTGAAATAATATTCTTTGTCTACTATTGCAATATATCACCTCCTATTGTTAGGTATGTAGGGTATTTGTATATCATGCTATTAAATGTGATTTTTTTGTGAAAATTAAAAAAATAAAATAAAATGTATGCGGACTAGTAGAGGCTCTATGGTTCTTACTACCAAGCTTACACATTAGGAATTAGTTTGAAAGGGTTTGTTCGCCAAAGTAAAGGTTAAATTTCACTCATGTTACAGCGTACCGACATTGTGGGTGGGTTGAGAAAGCCCGGTTGGGCATCATTGGTAACAGAAAGACGAGGCTGGACGATTATAGCCCATATAAACAGAACACAACAACAAATCGACTTCCTGATGCCTCTTAGCTCTGTGAGCACCAGGACACAGGACGCCCCCACCAATCACCCGCGAGAATATATACAAAAGAACTGCACAAAAATGCCTTACCTCTACAACAAAAATTGCTAAAATTGATAAACTACTATAATGTAATATATGTTCCACAGTTTCTTTGTTGCTATGGTGATGGGCACCGCCATGATGTATGTCATGATGATCGGAAGAGCTATTGTGAAGGTCACTGTGATTGGCTAAAACTTGATGATGTGATACGTTGTGATGAAAGGTGTTATGTGATTGGTCAGGGTGAGCCTGAAGCGCGTGAGGTTCTACATTGTACACAGGCGTAGTGAGATTAAACGATTCAAAATGACTGTAGTTGTGATAGCCGTGAACTGATCCATTCAGTGAAGAAACGTGGTCTTCATTCTCAGGAACTGTAAATAAACAAAAACAGAAAATATATTAAGGCCACTTGAGAATATTTCACACGGAATCATTGTGTCTATGGTATCGACCAAAATATAACATATATTTGACATCCCTTGAATTATATTGTTGCTGTTGTATAGAGCAGTGAGCATATTTGTACTCATCCATTATTCTCAGTCGTTTATAAATTGAACTTCCAACTTTTCTCTATTATAATAATAAATAATAAAGATTAACTAAATTGAATAAAAAGTCGCTAAATTAGTCGAATAAATTAGTCGCTAAATTATGGAAGAGCATGAGAAACAATTTTCTTTATTTAAATGTTCATAAAGCACTCACTAGTGATCATCCCAAAGTCTATGAGGATTTCTAGAATAACGATAATGACGTCTATAACCACGAAGGCTAATATACCATACTGGACAGGGTTACTCTGTAAAAACGCGCCCAATTTTTCCCGACGTCTGAAACAGAAAAAAATAAATATCTCAGTAGGCTGGACGATGGTGAAGAAATCAATAATGACGTCTATCAATTGTCGCCGGAGCAATTGTCGTGGATTTAAATTATAACAATTGCTGTTGTTTATACACTTGTGCCAGGTTTGTGCCAGTGAGGCTTAATTTCCTCCAAGAACTGTATTTTCTGGATTGGACTCTGAATGAGAATTGTTTTATCACACTTCACCCCCAATAATTCCACGCCGGAGTCGTTGAGCATTGTGTCGTTATGATGCACTAGTGATATCATTCAACAGTAGTACAAACTATAGGGCTGTAACGATGCATCGAAATATCGACTTATCGCGATAGTAAAGGCTCCGATAGTAAACTATCGATGGTCATA
>JAVFBY010139115.1:0-11627 GCA_034781015.1 Tonicella lineata
TCTGAAAAACTGTATGTATACTGTAAAAAAAAACAATGGACCGGTAGTTTCGTAACACTCTTAATTCCAGTTACCTGAGAATTTCAGATGTTACGGGTAACTTTTTTCGGTTCCAACTTTTCAATTGGTGGCAAATGCTGGCAAACGAAATTTCAATTCTGTGTAAAAACTTTATCATTGCAGTCCTGATTAATGTGAAATTTTTGTACTGTGTTTTTAATTTAATGGTAATGATACGCTACTGAAAACGAGCGTTTCCATGAAATGGCCGGCCAGGCTTGTCTTACTGATAAATAATTCTGACTGTGTTGTAAACGGTCCAGTATAATATATGAATGAAATAAGTCTTGTACATAGATTTGTAAAGTGGGTTAGATAGTGTTGTTGGTATTTACATTGTAAAGGTATCTATCTTGTTGGCCACATGGGTAGGGTTTGTGTCTGACCATATGGTTTCCATTCAATGCCTACACTCTATATATAGACACAGGATCAAATGTCCAGGGCATTCCCAACCTACTTATTCTTATATCTGTATATCCAACACTATATACCCTCATGACCCATAGACTTATCTTGTCTCTCCCAACTGCCTCTTCACAAACAACTAGTTCCCTGCACACCCACAAACCTACTGTAATAGACTGTGATGTAAATAAGTAATGAATTGAAAAATAAATTACAGTACTTTGCCAACCAACTTTGTGTAACGTTACATTGAATCTTGTATTTATGTATAGGTGTGAACATATAACATGATAACCAAAAGTCGAAAGAAAAAACACAACTATATTTGCATGACTTTGCAATGTAGACTAGACCCAATGCCACTCATATGTCGTCTAGCCCATGACATCATACATATTCAGGGGTTGAAATGTTTAAAATATCTTGCCGGACATTTATGAATGTTGGTCCTTCAGTCCATTTAACACAATGCTAAATTTGGAGAAATTTTACAGGACATTCTCAAATTTAAGTCATGTCCTGCAAGAACATGTAAATTTCAACCCCTGCATATTTGCATGTAAATATTCAATAATTTTTTTTAAAAATAATGATTTGGGATTGTCCGTTTACGTTATTGGTTGTTCAAAGTGTACAGAATGCAAATAGCAAAATAACACCTTGTTATCCCATTTTGTGGAGGTTGACAAAAAAAAAATTAGATTACAAAGCGGTAATGTTATTAACGATTTTAGGTTACAATAAAAGTAACTTGTCTGAAAACCTGTCTCTTTTAATTTGCAAAATAACTTCAGGCACAGCCTGTTTAGATTGAACATTCATTATTGGTTTTAAACACGACCACAAAAGACATGTCGTATGGAAATAGAAGCATTTTTTGTCCTGTCCAACGACAGGTTTGCAGTCCTGATGTAGTTCTGTTGCAACATAGTGGGAATGATAGTGAGAATGAGTAATGTCCTATTTCCCTGACAATGTAATTGCTGATGCAGTTGTGCTTGTCATTTTGATGCACTGTTTAAATAGAGGAGAATTAATTATAAAATTATCTATGAAACAATGCTTGCTTTATGTTTTGACCTATTTTTAAATTGACAATTCCATGCAGGCAGTTCCTAATAAGCCCCTGTTATGCTCTGGCAATGACTATTTTTTAACACAAAAGTGACATAACGCATGTGCACATCTGCAGCTATGTATATATTAACCCAACTGTGATACCATTTATCTCGGGTTTACTTAATTAGAGTTCAAATTTTATGGCCGGTGGTTGGCAGGAGCTTCCAGTAGAGCTGAAACAAATAGTGGAGTTTGATATTCGTTTTTAAGACATCTGTAAATTAGCAGCAGTTTATGTTACTAAGAGACCAATTTGTCACTAAGAAAAACATGAGTTTGCTATATTTTTTTAACAATGCCATCAAAATTTAAATACAGTTGTAGCTTTTTGAACAATGATTGTTTCCATTTAATACCAAAGTAATATTTGGATAGTTTGTCCTTAATTTGTCAAAGGTTCTTAAATTTTAAACAACGGTAACGAATATTCGAATGTCAATTTTACTATCGGATTATTTAGTAAGTTAGTATTTGCCAAGTAAAGTTATACGAATAGCTCTTTCAGCCCTTGCTTCTTGTGCCCTGATGCTGTTTCAGTTTTAAAAGAAAACCCGCCAGGAAATCTCTTTGTTGGGGCTTCTCATTTAGCGACCTCTGAACCTCAGTTATTTTTCAACAAAGCATTTTCATAACGTTTCACGTTTCTGTGGTTGAGTTACTTTGTAATACTGTGAATGAATACACTGCTGTCATGTCAGTGAAAATAACCATGAGCACAGCGTTGAACACAAATCAATCAATCAGCACTTTTGCGACTTCTAATTGTCCTGTGTTATCAGTTATGTTTGAAAGTTAGTATATATTTGATGCGATTGCCCATTCCCACATTACTCTATCCACGAATTATATCAAAATTGAATTTAAATGGACTGATGTTAAGGTGGCCTGTGGGGGAGAAAATGTGCCATTAACTTGTAAGTTTATATTGCACAGACACTACATGTATATTTACGCTACACACTGTTACATCACTCTGAATCAGTCACTTGTCTTCATGATACAAAATCTGGTGCTGATTCCACAAAGCTGTTTTATAGGCCAGGCCTACTTAAGCCAAAATCTTTCTCAATTATGTTGTTTTGAATTTTGACATTTAATATTTATTTTCTTGATGACACTAGTATCGTATTCATATTATACCTGTATGACATTTTGCACACAGATTTGAAGTCAGAAATTGCTTTGTAGAATCTGCCATGCACCGTTTTATCCGATTTATCTATTGAGACTATTTGTATTTTGATCAAGGTAGTTCATGATTTGCCATAAACATTGACTTAATTGTCCACTTCAAAATTATTAATTTTCTGATATATGTATATTGTATTTGTTTTTAAAGTTATTTTTATCAACTATCATACTGGCTGAAGTGTATCTTATTGAATGGAATCCAATAGAACTGAGTTTCTGGTTTTATAACTCTAAAATAAACCTCTCACACACACACACATGGCAGTGTATAACTATATGATTTAAATTTTGGAAGCCAGCAAAATTTTACTATTTGACAGTTTGAAATCTTTATAAGATTCAGATTTAATTGCAGTTACCCTATGGTCTTTTTCCAATTTCATTGCACACATTAACATTTCTAAAAGATTAAACTTTTTTGCTTATAGACAATAAGAATAAAAGTCTTAGATCATTTGGTTTTATCAGCTTTTATGTAATTGTTGGTGGAACTTGGTGTCAAATATTTGGAGTAAGCTTATCTAGAAAAATATGATAGCTCCTTTTAAAATTTCCTTTTGGTTTAAAAATCTGTTTTTATGATGCAGTGTAAGCATGGTATCAATTTGGATAAGAGAATCCATATTATCATCAATAAACAAGAACACTTTATGCATTTTCAACTTCTTAATGAATTCATATATTGAAATACAAATCCATAGAGTTTTAGTGTTATATTAACAACCAGCTCCTAAATGCAGATCAAAGATGTTAAATTACCATTGTTTTTAACTAGAGGTTTTAGAATTGTTGGTAGTGTAATAATACATTATTCTAATTCACTTACAGTTTGTTAATGTAATAATGTTTTGGTGAGGTAATGCTAGTGTGTTGTTGTTGTTGTACTGGTGTATTGGAGAGAGTGTTAATCCCAGTGTGTATTGAGATAGATTCCCTCTGAACCTCAGAAACCTTTACCATTTTTCCCTTACCACTGGCAGAAACTGGATATGTGCTAAAATTATCTCTCTTTCTTACTGGCTCAAACTTTGGGTAGAGGAAAATATGTAAGCCTGTAGGTAGTTGTCCAGATGTATTTATAGTAGTGCTGGCAATGAGCATCTTCCATCTTAACCAGAAATCTTGTTGACTTTTGTGTGACTTAGTGTTCATTTGGGGTGTCTTTCCTTCCTTCAAATCCCCATTCCTTTTTTACTTGTAGAAATGAAGACATTTTAATTGTTAAGTAGAATTAATGTGTGACTACTGATAGTGTTTTCTGTTCACAATGGAGGAGAATGAAGCAGGTAATGTGGTTATTAGGAAATATATCGGTTTAAACAAATCAGTGTAGATGCAGGCTGACTTGTATTGTAACAGACAAAGTCAAAGGTTAAAAGTTTTACCAGACTCACTAATTCAACAAACAATAACTATTCTTAGTTCATATGAACTTGATTCATTGACTTTGTACATTTTAATGTCAACAAATTTGTTTGATTTTGAGCAGATAACTGGTACTTCTACATTTTTTGAGAGGCATTTAGAAGTTAAGATACTAACAAAATGGATTCCAATTTCCCGTTCATCCTTGATTTATAACGTTTCAAGATTGAAATCCTTCTCAGGAGAAGGACTGTTAGATGTACAATAAGATGGAATCCAAATATTCATGTTGTTTGTCAGATATCTACTGTATTGTATTGAATGTTAAATTGAAGTAGTCTGGCCGTATCGTTGAATAATTAAAGTTTCCAGCAAGATTTACTGATTAGAGAAAATAGGTATTGCTGGTTCAACTGGGCACGGCACCCCCATAAAATGGCCTACAACAAAAATAATCATCTATAATATGGAGTTTATGAACAAACGGTGTAACTTAAGTGTAACATAATTTGGTTGTTTTTGTTTTGGCTTTCCATAAAAAAAAGCCTTCAAAGACTGTTAAAAACTAAGGTTTATCATCACCAAAATGAAGCTTTTATTTATGATTGGAGTATTCACTTTACAGTTTACTATATTATAGTTTGTCTTAGTAAATCAGTTCTGATTATAATCTTGTGGTTAAAGCTTCACAGTCTCCATGGTAAATCTACCTTGTTTTGGATTTCCATGTAAAAAATTACTGGGTAGGGTAAGGTGACTTCTTCAATGACAATGGAAAACTTTGATTTATTATAACCATAATGAAGGTTATGGTATAATCGCTTTACTATATTATACTTTGCCTTAGAAAATCTGTTCTGATTATAATCTTGTTATTAAAGCCCCTTGGTATGTCAACTCCACCATTTAGCTGAATTAAAAGTTGCTTTGTGCTCTGGGAAGGGGTTTGTTCATATAAAAAATAAATCATTCTGAATCAAGATGGCCACCTGCATTTTATGTTGGCCAACCTTGTATGATGTTATATTTAAGTGACAGTTATTTGAGGCATTCTAAGAGATTTATTTGGATATTTTTTTACATAGTTTCTTCCTGCCGGTTTACGGTTACTTAATGGGTTTCCAATTTATCCTAGAGTGTAATGGATGGTTCTGGAAATCATTAGTCCTGACACATACATGTATATGTGCAACCTACGATTTTAAGCTTTTTTTAGAATGATGAAAGCCTGCTGAGAACTTCCTTCTTGTATTTTGAATATAATCACAAGCAGCCAAAAAAAGTTATAAATGATCTTGATAATGCCACTATGCTCACACTAGGTATAAAACTCTTGGAAAGCTAACACAATAGGACATTTTTCAAAATCTTAAAAAGAACATAAAAAATGGCTGTTAATACCATAAAGTGATAAAACAGCTCTGCTGGCATCTTTGGTCATATTTGTTCAGTTTTTATGTTTCTTAGAATGTTAAATTTCCTTAGGGCACAGATTTTGAGGAGAATTACATAATATTTGGGTAATCTTGTCTGAAGTTCTTGTTAGTTTCCATCAACGCGTCAAACTTCTATCAATAATGCATGGAATTATCCATGTGATGCACTAGCTAAACCTGAAATCTCTTAATGAATGTGTTGAAATACCGTTACTGAACTTACTGTAGTTCTTTATCCTGATTTCTGCTATATGTTTTTCGTGTGCTTAGTTCTTAGCGTAAATAAATGTTTCATTGAAGCATCATCTGTATAATAATCTAATACAAAGTTGTTTAAAAAGAGCATCAGCAGTTTCAATGTTGGAGACAACTCCAACAAAATTGATGCCCACTGAACGGTATATTATAGACATTTAAGAGTTAGTTATATTGATTTCTTTTCCAATTGCTTGCGAACAATTTTTTTTGACAACCTGTTCAAGTTTATGTTTTAGTAACAGTATGGCATAAATAGGAGCAGTAGCAGGAACGTGGAATTAAACATGATGTGAACTGTAAATTAAAGATGTGTCCCTGTAGAACAAATTAATGGTTTTGTGAGATAGTTATATGTATTGGAAAAGTCTGTGTTGCTACTTTTGGTAAACAGTTTATTGTCTTTTTTTGGTGGTTTGCTGGAACTTCTGGTGCTATCAGAGCTGAAGACATCTGGAAGCCATATTGTTGTAATGTTTTTTGTCCTGTCCTTCTCCTGTCATGTCTTGGATGTTGTCGATGACGTCCGATGACGTCTGATGACGGTTTCCTCTGCCCATTTGACTGGCACTCTTTCATATAGGGGAAGTGGTCTTGAGCATAGTATTAAACATCAATCAATCAATCGATCACTCAACTTGCCCTTGTCATGTCCTTTCATTGATTTGTCTATGACCCTAAAGGGTGGTTTCATCAACCCATTTGCAAACATTTGAGTAAAATTACCTTGAGTAAGCTTATGGTTTAAAAGCCCAATCAAACAAACAAATATCATCTTGCCTGCCTTTACTATAATGTAGACTGATCTGGGGGCAACATTTGTAAGGATCTACGCTCCTCGTTATAGCCCCAATGTTGTTCAATTGTGAAGTTGTGTCTTGTCTACAGTCTTTATGAAATTGTCTATGCTCAAAAACTTATATTTGTGGGAACTGGGAAAGATGCCATCTGGCTTTGAGGGTTTGGAGTGGTTTTCTCTAGGTTTTGCATGGTTTCCACCATCATCAATACTGATACCAGTGTCTCTTAAGTGAAATAACCGTACATGTAAGTAGAGCATAAAACGTCAATTTAACAATTTCTGGTTCAGCTGTTAATAATAGTGTACTGATTTAATAGTCATTATATTAGTGATCATATTACAGGGAGTCATTGTTTTACTCTAGTTTCCCAGAACATTACAAACTAACATTGCCCACTTACCGCTAAATGTGCTAAAACTATTTAATATAAAAGTAAAATCAGCGAGTTTCTGTATATTTCCCAGATAAAAAAAATTATGAACTTTCCTTATTTTATTTAAAATCAAAGTAAGAGTTTGTAAATAAAGACAATATCGACAACAGTTCGACCCTTTAAATACTTCAAACATTATGCTTAGCTAAATTGTGTCCCGGAAAGGAAATAAATTAAGTGTAAATTTCAACCTTCTCTGGGAAGCAAATATCACTTTTACATCAATCCCATGCATAGGCACTTTCTTGTTATTTTAAGAATTGTTTTGAAAGAGTTCATGATATAAGAAATTTGCATGAAGTGTGGTTGTTGTTGCAGTCTACGATAACAGGGCACGACTACGCTGTTAGATACAAATGTCTTTGGTAACGAAATGTCGTTTTAGTAATAAATTGTGTGCTTATATTGTTTAAGCTACCATCTCGTTTTGCGGTAAGTGGGGCTTTAACTCTATACCTTTCTGTAGTCTTAAAATGACATACATGAATATTAACCATATGTTCACACTCAACTTTATTGAAAAAGTGGGTAGGTCCGATTATTCAATTTTAATCTATATCAAGTTGCGTTTCTTGAGTAGGAAATGTACATGTATGTTTAGTAAACTGATTACATATTTTGTGTAACTTTGTATAGAATAAGATATGTTGTCAACTTGTGGTCTATGTTTCTCATAAGTAAACTCTTATTATAAAACTTAACTTTAGAAACTGCATAGAATTCTTATTCAATTTCAGCCCCATTTAAAAATTTGTTTGATATTACATATACACAAAATAAAATTAAATCTTTGTCTTTATATCGTTGATTAATCTCTCAGCCAGAGGGATGATGTACCATATGATTTATCTACAGACTGATCATGCTGTTAATTAATTAAAAACTGATGAATTACCTTATGTTTTAAATAACCTTCAATATACTAGTATTTCAATACATCTTTTATATAAAGAAAAAAATTAATCGCTCGTTGCATGTGGTCCTTAAATATAAAGTTAATGGTATTTTCTGAGCTATTCAGTTCCAACAATAACACTTCCTGATAGGCAAAGATAGTGATGTGCAAGTGTTAAACATTTGAATAATGTGTTATCTTCTTGCATATTATCAGACTTTGTTTACTTAAAGACAGTTTTAAATGTATTAATAAATCACAGCTAGCCTGACAGTGTTAATTTCAAATTCTCTATGTAATGTAGACAATATTGTGATAGGTTATATCAAGTGTCAGAGTCATAAGTACACATATCTGTTCATAGGGGGTCTACACAGTATATATGCACAGTAGATACCCTTATATACTGATTTCTTTCTGAAGCTTTCAGAAGAAAAATATCCAGTTTAATATTTCCATAACTTGAAAATACATACATGTAATTGTTCGACGTCGTCTTATGGAATTGACTTACATGTACAGACTTACTTACTTGAAGGTTTTGAATATCTTTTATCACACAAAGTTTTTTTAAATATAAACTTGTTCACAATTCTTATTTCCAAAACTGTGGCACATTGTTTTTGACAAAATATGTCATGGTTGGTTCAAAGAAGTGACTAAACACAACTGAAGCAATGTAGACTCAAGAATACTTTATGGTATACCAGATTACCGGTAGGCCTAAGGCTGTGATGATAGTTCTTAAGAAGGTTGTTTGATTTGTGATTTTGTTAGGGGATTTACTGTGCGTTATCAGAGTTCATAGTTCATCAGGATTATGCAGGGGGTGTTTACCTCTGATTAAATATTACCTGGTACTTTGACTATTCTACTTGGATCATTGCTATGGCAGATAAAAATGTCTCATCCCACAGTACAGGTGAGTCTGGTCTAGAGGAAATGTAACCGACTGCAGGATCCGCTTGTCAAAGGCTGCTTATCCTAGAATAATAGTGTTCTGAGATGATAGAATATGTTACATAATTTAAACAAAATCTGCATTGTGGTTCTCACCCACATTTCTTTCTCAATCCTTGTGTGTGTACATGTTTTATTGAGGATTCACTATTGTTATTACATGCACATTTAAAATGGTGTCTTCTCTGGCCAAAGGATGAAGCTTACTTATCCCATTAAGATGAACAATAGGCTTTTTCTGCCATTTCTCCATAGTAGAATACGACCCGATGTCAAGATAACAAGATTACAGCTAACTCTAGAAAGTATGAGAAAAACCCATTGTGAACCTAACTCACTTATACAGGAATAATAGACAAGATTGCTGTTAATACATTGTACACATGTAAGTAAATTGAAGCCAGTTTGACTGCTGATCCGCCTTCGATGTACCATATGGGTTCAAGTTGCCCAGGGGACCGGCTTAGTTATATGAATATATAATGAGTTCATTTAGTTTTGGTTAACTTTCATTTGCTCCACCGTAATTTTTTCCTGAGCATTTATACATGTATGAACATGACATGTGCGTATTTTTGTGTGTGTGTAATACTTCAGCATTAAAGAGACGCTCTTGCCCAAAATTAGGTCTTATTAACTAATTCCTTTTTCTAATGATTTTACGCAGTATTACAGATTTATAAACTAAACCATACCATTGACATAACCAAAATTCAATAAGTATTTAGCTTATGCGATACCAAAGAAAACCTGCAATAGATCGAATTTAACAAAGAGAGGGTGGGGCAAGCATTTATAAATGCATCTTCAAATGCTTTGTTCAATCAATCAATCAAATCCTTCATATATTGTCCATGTTTTTTGACGGCTAAACAGTTCAAATCATGAAGGCACGTGGCCATGCTATAACGACAAACATTCATTAGACTGTATAACAATGTGTGACCCATATAATTGACATACTGTCTGATCAGGATGGAATATTGCCATTTAAATGGAAGAATATTTAAATTTAATACTTTTGGTTACTTCTAAGCTTCTTCTTAGGCCAGAAAGTTGGGGGTTGAATTATCAAAAAAGCTCCTATGCTTTGCTTCTTGATAACTCACAACTCATATAATTCTGTAATTATGCAAAAATACCTTATTGTCGTGTATCTTACTATTGGTATTTTGATTATCAGGATCAAGCCTTCATCCAGCATTGAGGTACGCTAATGGCTTTCAGTTATAATTTCTAGGTATAATAGCACTTGCTATCTTAACGCGTGTTCCTGGGTTCTGTAGATGATAAGTAACGCGAGAAAGTGTGAGAAAGCCGTTTGGGCAACGTATTCTCATCTAGAACTAGTGAAGTGCCAGTTCAAAATCCACTTTTTTGTTAATAAATTTTCAAAATATTTGCCCCTTCAAACTTGATTTTACTCATCCAAAAGACCAGTGTTTGGGATCTGGATTAGCCCTTGATCAGGATTCAATGATAATCATGAGGCTGCAAACAGAATGTTAGACATGAGCAGTATTGTTGCTTGGGAGTTGATGTACATGTAGATCTGTTTTTGATCTTGTCTACATGACTCATTCTGTATCCCCCCTCAGGCTGTAGCAGTAGTCTCTGTTTACCTTAACCTTTTGGGGCAAACGTGACATTACCCTATAGATAGTCACTATATATAGTGCCATTTCTTCTGGAAACAATACAAAAATTGATTACTTAAAAAGTTATAAAAGATTATCAACAATAATTCTTTGGAGATGTTGAAATATTATTCATAAAATTTTATATATTTAAATATAAAATAAAAAAAATGATTTTAAGATATTTTCTCAATAGTGTTCACTTATATGGCGGCTCCTTTCATTTTTAATTCTAATACATGTATTACCTTGTTATGCTGTGTCACTTGTTTGTTTATTCTTTATTTTTTATTAAATTGTTTTCAATATATGTTGGTTTTCCATAATTTGTTTGTAGAACAAACCGAAGCTTTAAACGGGCTCCTAAATTTTTTATCACAAACCCCACCTGATAATTAAACAATTTCGTTTGGCCTATAAATACTAACGTATAAACATTTTTTATTTTGTTCTATCTGCCAGAGGAGTGAGATGCAGTAAAATCTTAGATATTGTAATAATCACCAAACAGACGAGTAAAAGAAACAAGCTTCAGGCAGCAGTGACTATTACAAACCCCCTGCCTTATTAAAATGGTGATTGTTTACAGTTTAACAGCCTAGCGAGTGTTGACCCTGGGATTTCCCTTGGGCATTTGCTGGATTTAATATGATTTTTTATTTATTTACCAAAATAGAGTCCACAGCGTTGATACTATTAAGATGTGGGAAGATGCATATTATATATGCCCCCGGTGGAGGCATGTTAAATTTTCTTTCTCTGCATTTGTAAAAATATATTTCAAAAGCAAGTCACACTGGCACAAGGAATCATCATGTTGTAGATAAAATCTCAGAGTGACTCAGACATGTTTTCTACTAGAGTTGTCATGGGTGAGTTATATCTTGAAAAGACAATAACTACTGAGTTATTGACAAGATATAGAATTGACCATGCTTAATTACCTATAATATAAATATTGATATAACATTAAAAAAGCGGGAGGTTGGGCGGGAGCTTCCTAATGCCCTGGTGCTCTCGGAGTTAAGGGGCATCAGGAAGTAGAATTTTTTCTTGTGGTGTCAG
>JAVFBY010139226.1:0-11626 GCA_034781015.1 Tonicella lineata
CCTATCTCAGGTAAAAGAAATACAATAGTTGACATAGGCAAGTGTTTATAATCTGTGTGCTACTAGGGCCTACTTTAGCTGATTTTAATTTTTATATGTTAATCGTATTATGTGATGTATATATATTGTGGTATGGGGTTGTCCGTCCATCTGGCCGGCTGACTGTGTGCTTGTCAATCCCCTTATATTACTTTCTGGCCGTTGATTTTAAAATTGCTTGGGATGGAATTTGGAATATGTCCCGCATACCATGCATACAGGTAAGTGCCGCCTGGTGACATATTCTAAATTTGGCACTGTGAACTTGAAATCCGCTTGTAGGATTCTTATCAAAATTGGTAAGTTTGGCGTTTGTATGCCAACTAAGCATAGCATGTTTCAAGCTGTGTCAGGCTGTAGATTTTTGACACTGGAGGAACAAAACTTTTCAACAGAGCGAACGATCCACATTTTATAGTTGTTTTAGTGTTGCTGTATACTGTTGAGGCACAGTCCTGTCATTTAAGTAAAACACTCTCTAAACACAATCAACCAATCCTGAATAATAATAGCCTGTCAGTTCGTTTTTCAGAGAAAGTAAAGTTCACTGAGAACTTTCTCAGATACAAGTTTGTTATACCTAAACTTTAAAATCAGTTAGCATACATTGTGGCTGATTACAGGTTAGTCTGAATTTCATTGTCAACATTTAAAGAATGTTCAATAAATTAATTTCTATACACTGATGGATTAGTTATCTTCGTTTTAACATTTGTTATATAAAATTTAAACATAAAAGTAAAACATATTTTGTTTGTACTTTAGACCTGCAGATGCCGGGGTCAAGTAAAGAAACAGTGGTAGATGGAGAAGCCATTACTCATACCCATATTGATAATGAGTTACTACAATTAGAGCAGACTTCATCAGCATTTGGTAATTACACACTACAATGTATAGTTATCTTACTTTCACATTCTTTTTGAAAACACTTTCATATTTGAAAGAAAAAACACAAAAGGCATTCTAGAAACATATAGATCATACATGACTGGTTTAAGTACTGTGGGGTTTACAGATTTTGTTCTTCGATAACACGGTCTTTCTGGCTGTGTAGAAGCAGAGTCATGCTGTCAGAACTAAAGTTAAAATCTGAAATGTTTTGATGACTTTTTAGTTTTATCAGTCCCCACTCCCCCCATTTATGGCTGTACAGGATTGAAAGTTTAAGTAGGTCCCTGAATAATAATGCTCTGTCCTTCTTGTTGATGCAAGATGCAGATCCAAGGTATGGCTGCTCTAGTGGTCAAACTTGCAATTTAAACATTGTGTATTATTATAATTTAGCTTTGATTGAAGCATTTATAAATATGATGGAGGCAAATCAACCCATTGATTAAGCAGACATACATGTAGTCCATTTCATGCTTAGACTCTAACTACTGTCAACATGTTATATGTGGATCTATTTTGTTTGAAACTTTCAGAGATGAGGAAAAAGACAAGGATGATTAGTGGCACTAATAAAACCGAGGGAGAAGTGACCGCTGATACTGAAATATTAAGACTGATTAACAGGACATCTCCTATCTCAGGTAAAAGAAATACAATAGTTGACATAGGCAAGTGTTTATAATCCGTATGCTACTAGGGCCTACTTCATTAGCTGATTTTAATTGTTAATCGTATTATGTGATGTTTTGTGGTATGCGATTGTCCGTCCATCTGGCCGCCTGACTGTGTGCTTGTCAATCCCCTTATTGTTTTCTGGCCGTTGATTTTAAAACTGCTTGGGATGGAATTTGGAATATACCTGCATACAGGTTAACACCGCCTGATGACACATTCTAAATTTGGTTTCCAACAGTTAACTTGAAAACGGATTGTAGGATTCTTCTCAAAATTGCTAACTTTGGCATTTGTATGCCAAAAAGCATAGCATGTTTCAAGCTGTGTCAGGCTGTACATTTTTGACACTGGATGAACAAAGCTTTTTAACAGAGCGAACGATCCACATTTTATAGTTGTCTTAGTGTTGCTGTATACTGTTAAGGCTCAGTCCTGTCATTTAAGTTAAATACTCTCTAAACACAATCAACCAATCCTGAATAATAATAGCCTGTCAATTTGTTTTTTCAGAGAATTAAATTTCACTGAACTATCTCAGATGCAAGTTTTTTATAGCTAAACTTTAAATCAGTTAGCATACATTATGGCTGATGACAATTTAGTCAGAATTTCATTGACAACACTTAATGAGTGTTCAATAAATTCATTTCTATACACTGATGGATCGTTTTAACATTTGTTATAAACAAGTTTAAACATAAAAGTAAAACATATTTTGTTTGTACTTTAGACCTGCAGATCCCTGGATCAAGTAAAGAAGCAGTGGTAGATGGAGAGGCCATTACTCATACCCATATTGATCATGAGTTACTACAATTAATAGAGCAGACTTCATCAGCATTTGGTAATTACACACTACAATGTATAGTTATATTACTTTCACATTCTTTTTGTAAACACTTTCATATTTGGAAGAAAAACACTAAAGACATTCAATAAACATATTTAAAATTGCTTGGGATGGAATTTGGAATATGTCCGCTTACATATAAACGCCGCCTGGTGACAAATTCTAAATTTGGTTTCCATCTGTTAACTTAAAATCGGATTGAAGCCTGATTCTTATCAAAATTGGTAAGTTTGGCGTTTGTATGCCAACTAAACAAATCCTGTTTCAAGCTGTGCCGGGCTGTGCATTTTTGACACTGGAGGAACAAAGCTTTTCAACAGAGCAAATGATCCACATTTTATAGTTGTCTTAGTGTTGCTGTATACTGTTGAAACTGTTATGGCTATCCCATAATGTGTAATATTTATGTGGAGGCACCTTATAAACTAAGTACCTTGCTTAAAAGAATGGGCAGTGATTTTTAAAAATATATTCAGACGTCAAACCTTTCTTTGAAGCTGTGCTGATGGCTATAGACACAATTATGAATTCATTTTGTATAGCAAGTTTAGAACATACATGTCTGGGCTACACTAAAAAAACATTCATCTCATTAGTTTAGATACATAAAGCTGGAATTGTTATATGTCATTAGCATCTCTTTGGTAAAAAGCAAGTCTCCAGCAGAATAATTATACATTGTAAGCAGAATCCTGTACTTACGCTGATCAATGTTTCTGAAATAGGGAAAGAGTCATTTGATGGTACATCTAGCATTTTTGAAGAGGAATATGTTCCACCAAATGAGAGTGATGACTCACAAGTCTTTCCAACCACGGTAAGAATCATGTAATATTCATAATGATATATCTGAAGCAGATGCTAAAAGCATTGAAACAGAAAGTGAGGACAGCAAAGAAAAATGACATTAGGTAACCTAATACCAACATCATGAAGTTTAGAATTGATAACGTTTTTACTGAGCAATATATACTATTTTTCTCTTTTCATTATCACAAATGTATAAATTATGTTAAAAAGTTACCTACATGTACTATCTTTAAAACAAGAAGGAAAGCTCTTCAGAGACATGCAGCGACTAATTGTTATGCCTGCTACAGTATCTATTAACATTAACATTGCTACCACCACCATAATGCAAAGCTCTCATAGACCTGCTAGGCTTTATCAAGCCACAGGTAAAAAAGCCCAGACACATGTAGCTGGCATGGTGTATGCTTGTACATGTAGGTACAAATCCCCTTATGATACAAGCTGGATTGTACATCAGAGGATTACTTCAAGGACATATGCCTGTTGTTGCCCATGTCAAAAATCACTCATACAATTGTCTTTCTACCCATATACATCCTCCCTGACAAAAAGTCCCCAGAAATTAAGTTCTCTCATGTCCCACATGAAAGCTCTCGTCTAGACCACACATCCACATCAATATTCATTGAGATGCCCATAAACAGTCTCCTGACAAGAGTCCTCATAAATTCTGTTCTCTCAGATCCCATATGATAACTCTCATCTAGAGGTGCCCACAAATGTTCTCTCATTTAAAAGACCTCACATACACATCTCTCACAACACTATACATGCAGATGCCCATAAACAACCTCTCTGAGAAGAAGTCCTCAGAAATTCTTTTCTCTGACTTTTGGTACTGAATTAGGTATAGCCTGCTGTCTGCTTTAATAAACATGAATTTCAAAATACAACATTTCACATTTTAGTATTGGTGTTAATAAATGTTGGAGTTAAACACTACCGTAAGAGTGGACTATTCTCGAGACCAACATAAAAAACACTATTCAAACAAGCGACCGAGCAACAGAGGAAACATAAAATTTCCAATAGAGCAAAACATTTTGTTTTAGTGGGTCTGAAAAGAAAATAATCAAGCAATACAATACAGATTCAGGATAGTTAAATATCTCTCATATAAGTGGCATACCCTTAAAGTGCTATGTTGACCTGCTTCATTTCCTCAGATGTAGTAGATAATACTTCTGATCATCTGGGGAAAAGTTTTAAAAAATGAGGCTGATACTTTTTCACGGAAAAATGGGAATTTTATGTTACGTTTTGAGTGCATTCCGAGCAGTCCAAGTTTAATTCAAAGCTAGGCTGCATCAGCTAATGACACGTCAACTCCATATAAATAATGTTTTGGACAATTGAGACTGATGTCTGGTGGTGATGTAGTCACGCAACCAGAGAATAGGTTGACGTCAAACGCATCTGACGTAATTTCTCCCGAAAATACAAAGCAGTACCGAACAGGAACAGTATATTTTTCGACTAAAAGCTTAAAAATCAGAACATTGTTGGTTAAAACAACAACAAAAAATCTGGTTGTTTACTATAACAGGTTATTAACTTTTATTGCACTGAATTTAAAAGAGATCTACATAAGCACTTTAAGCACTGCATAAAACACCAATCAATCTATCTCATTTAGTGTTTGGAATGTATGATGATAATAATATTAAATTTATTTAATTTGCCTTTGGCAGCATCCTGTTTTTTTTAAGCCCATAAACAGTCTCCTGACAAGAGGTCCTCATAAATTCTGTTCTCTCAGATCCCATATGATAACTCTCGTCTATAGGTGCCCACAAATGTGTTCTCATTTAAAAGACCTCGCATACACATCTCTCACAACACTTATAATAAACATGAATTTAAAAATACAACATTTCAAATTTTAGTATTGGTGTTAATAAATGTTGGGAGTTAAAACTGTCGTAAGAGTGGACTACTCTCGAGACCAACATAAAACACTATTCAAACAAGTGAATTTTAGTTGTGTTTTCATTAACTCTTGGAACTTTACTGAGCAGCAGAGGAAACATAAAATTTCCAATAGAGCAAAACTTTTAATGTTTTTGGCAATTGAGACTGATGTCTGGTGGTGATATAGTCACGCAACCAGAGAATATGTTAACGTCAAACGCATCTGACGTAATTTCTCCCCGAAAATACAAAGCAGGACCGAAAAGGAACAGTATTTGTTTTGACTAAAAGCTGGAAAATCGGAACATTGTTGGTTAAAACAACAACCAAAAATCTGGTTGTTTACTATAACAGGTTATTAACTTTTATTACACTGAATTTAAAAGAGATCTACATAAGCACTTTAAGCACTGCATAAAACACCAATCAATCAATCTCATTTAGTGTTTGGAATGTATGATGATAATAATATTAAATTTATTTAATTTGCCTTTGGCAGCGTCATGTTTTGTTTAAGCCCATAAACAGTCTCCTGACAAGAGGTCCTCATAAATTCGGTTCTCTCAGATCCCATATGATAACTCTCGTCTATATGTGCCCACAAAATGTTCTCTCATTTAAAAGACCTCGCATACACATCTCTCACAACACTATACATGCAAATGCCCATAAACAACCTCTCTGAGAAGAAGTCCCCAGAAATCAATCAATCTCATTTAGTGTTTTGAATATATGATGATAATAATATTAAATTTATTTTAATTTGCCTTTGGCAGCATCCTGTACTATTTTCGAAGAAAACTGTGCCTTTGCCAACAAGGTAATCTTGAGGACAATGGCAGTAGTGTGTTACCTGGTATGCTATATTTTAGTTATCATTTATAATTCTATCATAATTATGGAACACAGTTATTATTTGCATTATTTATTCAACATAAATGTATTTAAAATATTAATAAAAGCACACCCAGTTCAATATGATGAGAATGGGTGAACTGACAAGATAGTTATCGTTAAGGAGCACTCTAAATCAAGACTTTCACATAGATTAACCATAAGGATATAATGCTCTGTTAAATGCATTATGTAAACAGTTGAAATTTTAATGGTTTATTACATTTATATTCAAGATTAAAAGCAATGTTTTAACAAACACCTCTTAGGAAATTCAATGTAAGCAATGATGACTGCATATTTACTTACTGCTAACTTATTAACAGTATTCAATGACTGCATATTTACTTATTTCAAAGCGTTGCGCTGAAATCATCCATAGCCCCTCACCAATGAGGTCATGAGTTTATCCTCACTTTCTGGGCTTGGATTTGTCTCCTGTGACTGTCTTAACTGGGGTAGTCTGCCAGGAACCCTTTAGAAGGTCAGGGGTTTCCTCAGAATGAGCTCAGTGTCCTCTCTCAATAATCTTGGCGCTGTCTTGCTATATGTATGTATGAAATATTCTCGACTATGGTGTGAAACTCCAAGCAAATAAATAAATAATGTATTTTAAGCCCAATGTTATATTTTAAGTATGTTATCTTGCTCCCTGCCAATTTAATTATTAATTGTTATTTTGGATGGCCAAAATCTTACATGGTTACACCATTAAATGCCTTGACAAGCTTGTACTTGCTCCTCCTCGAGCGAAATGTCTTTCAAGGGTTCCATATTTGGATAAAAATCTTTAATATGATCTTAAATAGTTGATGTGTTGCTCATACATAAGGAGTGTCTTCCTTTGCCATTTTTTTTTAAAACACTGATCGAGGCTGCATACTTTGCTTTCCATCTCTGTGTGATATAATGGTTAGATGTGACACTCATTATACTTTAAATGTATTAAATCTGTTTTGAATTGATGTGAATACTATCATTGTTAATTTTGTTTGCAGATGTCACTCCAGTAGCGTCAACATCCTATTGTTATGAGAGGGATTCAGAGGAAAACCATGTCTGTGATACTGGAAGTGATTATGTTGCAGACAGTGATGATGGCAGTGAAATTATCCCTCTCATGGTAAGAGCACTAAGAGGAATGATACTCTTACATGTACATCTTTATCCAGACATACCATATATTGATTTTCTTACAGACCCAAAAGCTAGTTTAACTTTTAGCTGTTTTTCACTTTCTGGTTGTTAGACAGATTGATAATAGAGAAACAACAAAAATCAGTGTTTGTCTAAAACTATTTAACAATTTTTCCCCCAGAGTCCTATTCTCAGTAGAGCGTGTACTCCCACAAAAGACATTGCTCACAGTAAGGCTCACAAAGATGAAGGCTCACCTCCTGAACCTGGTATGTTATTAGCTGAAAATACTTCTCCATTTTTGCTTTTCCTATCTGACATGACCATTGTTTATTTGTCAAAGCAGCTGTATTTGCGCAAGGATGTTCCAAAGTGAGTCAAAGCCGAGCACAATTTAATTATAATAAAGATGTCTTGTATTTCTCTTGATCTGCAAATTTTTAGAGTAGCTTATAGCCATTTTCTGCTTTCAGAAAAGCTTTGAAATTGCGTTAAATGCCAGAAAATGAAATGAGGAATTTTAAAAATCCCCCTAGGGTAACGTATTGCTGCATATCAAACACGGTTTCCAGAATAGCAGTATTATTTATCAATTGTTTTGGTTATCTCTCTCCTACACTAGTGAATTTTTTGCCTTAATAGATATTTGGTTCTGTCATAATTAATATGATTTTGGAAGTATTCCCTCCAACCGTATTACTGGTAATACAATAAGACTAGCCAGACAGGTCTTCCCTTGACCTGGGCTGGGTTGTTCAAAAGTGTATTAGCTTTAAGCCAGGCTTAAATGAACAAAGTCACAAAGAAACTCCATTGTGACGTGATGTCATGCAACAATGGTTTATAGTTAATACACTTTTGAACACCCGGCCCCTGGTGATCTTGACTTCATAAGGAATAAATATTTTCTTTATTTTTCAGACAGTACTACAGAAGGATGGAAACAAGATTTGAGAGGTAAATGCAGCACATCTTTCTGATGTTTTCGTACCTTTTTTTGTTATTCATACTTGTTGGCATGTCACAGATAGTATATCGCTCTTCTGTCCGTGGTTTGTCGCCCATCCATCAGTAAACAAGTTGCTGTTCTCCCTTTTTACTGATTCAACCTTTCGTGATGAAGACCAGTAAAAATTTTAATTTGTACCCAGTGAAAGACCACTTTGTTCTGATTCCAAATATAATAAATATTTGCTACAATCACTCTTTCTTCGGTCAATGCAATTAAAGAAAATGTTGCCTTGTATGGAGGGTACTGGGCCATTTTCCGCACATATGACCCTGTATAGCTAAATCTAGGCCTTTTTTGTACTTGGCCAGTTTACATTTTGTGTTTTTTTCATTGACATTTTAAGGTCATACATGTATATAGTATTTAAAGTGCGTGTTAAAATGAAATATTACTGTGTTCATCGCGTTTTCATAAGAGTGTTGTTATTGCACTCCACGCCCATTTTTCTTACCTGTTGACCTGGATTTTATTTTTCAGTGCCTGGTGTCCAACAAAATCGCGGCAAAAGAGTGTATGACAAAGAGCAAGCATGCCTTTTTTGTCATAAACTTGTGAAAAAAATGGCCCGTCACCTAGAAGTGTGTCACAGTGAGGAGTTACTTGTTGCAAATGCTTTGGCATCAAAGGGCAAGGAGAAAAAACGATTGATTAAACAGCTGCGCCTGAAAGGAAATTTTGAGCATAACATTAAGGTGATAGCCAAGGGGAAAGGTGATCTAATAGTCGTTCGTCGTGGAAAGAAGTGTCTGCCTGACTCAGCCTTCTTACCCTGCAAATTTTGTTTCGGATTTTATTCAAAGAGGGAGATTTGGAAGCATGTTGAAGGTTGTGACATAAGAACATCAGATTCTGAAGAAACAGATGCTGATACTGTGAAATGTGGGAAATGGCTTCTTTTTGGTTCTGTTTTTCCAAGATACGAACAAGAAGATCTTGTAAAATTTGTGTTGTGCACATTGAAAGATGATGAGATAGCCAGTGTTGTTAAAAAAGACAGCTTTATTTTACAACTAGGGAACATCAAACTTCAGAAACTGGGTACAAAGAAAGCACATGTTGTGAGAGAGCAGTTGCGACTGGCAGCACGAATTCTCATCGCGCTTAGACAAATCACAGACAAACCATTAGGGTTTTATGCAGACTTCCTCACCCCGGGCTACTTTGATCACCTTATCACAGCTGTCAAGAACATCTGCATTCAAGCTGAGCAGAGATCAATGACCGGTGCTATTCAGTTTGAAAAGCCTGCGGCAGCGCTGAAAATGGGTCTGGTCTTGAAAAAAACTTATGTGCCTGAAAGAAGGATGGGCAATTCGCAACAAACGTACGGAGTCAAGAAACGAGGCAGAAGATTTGTTGAAGTTGTACCACAGAGAATGGACTGACAGAGTTAATGCGCTTGCTTTCCAAACTCTCCGGGAACGAAAGTATAACAGTAACCAGCTGCTACCTTTAACTGAAGATTTGCTGAGACTGAAACAATACCAAATTTTACAGATGAAAGAGCTTACAGACAAGATGAAGAAAAAGCCAAGTTCAGATGTTTGGAGAAAGTTGGCATTAACAACTCTGGGCCGCATCAGTGTCTTAAATAAAAGGCGAGAAACTGAGGTCGGTGAGGTGCCACTGTCACTGTACATTCAGTCAAAGCAGAGTCCATTGATTGGTAATAGTGATCTCCTACAGGGCCTTAGTGAATTTGAAAAAGAGCTTTGCACCAGGTAGGTTTGAATAGAAGGTAATGTGCAGAAGTGATATTCATATGGAAGTAGTGATTATGATTGATAGAAACTTTTAGGGCAGTTTTGGGGATGTAAAAAAAAGTTTCTTACAGGATTATGAAGTTACTTAGTTCTCACAAAGTATCTAGTGTTACTAGATTGAGTAGGTTTGACTATGACTATGTTTGGCTTTAGTAGGTTTGACTATAAAGTGGAGAATCCGTCGTCCTATAAGCGAAATACCCTTGAGTACAACGTTAAACACCAATCAAACAAACAAACAAATACATGTTGGTACAAAAGGTGAACAACCTGCCTCTGTACATATACATGTGATGTCATAAAAGTGTTGTAAAACATGCATGTACATGTACTCACTCCTACATGTACAAAGAACATGTTCTAAGAAAGAAAGACTGGTTGCACTTGCTGTTTCTCAAAACAATGTAAATACTTGCTCTTTCTAAAAACAGCGTAAAATCTCCAATAAAAAGTAAATCTTAATTAACTTTTGTCAGATAATGCTGATCTGCCTGTTTTATTACCAGACTGAAGCACCTCGAGGTCATTGGGAAGCAGAACAGAAAAGTGCCTATTGTCTTAACTGACGATATGGTGCATGCCTTGGACATGCTAGTCAATTGTAGAACTTGGGCTAGAGCTCGGGAAGACAATCCCTACTTGTTTGCCAACGGTGGAATCTCGCATTTGAAGACTGCAGAAGCCATCAAATTAGCTGCAAGAGAGGCTGACTTGCAACATCCAGAATGGATAACTAGTACAAAACTACGCAAGTATATGGCTACTGTTTCACAGGTAAGCATCATTCTTTTGCAGGCAGGTTTCAGCCTTCGTTACACATATATCTTGTGCAGGAGGCCACAGAAACAAAAATCCTGCCTCCTCTTGCTATCTCTTCAATGGTAAGCTGATTGACTCTTGTCAAGGCATGTGCCAGCTGATATGGGTCAGTTTCTAGCTGTAGCTCAGTAATTTACCATATCGTCATGTATGGATTCCTCACCCACCGACCACCTAAAACTTGGTTATCACTGTGTTTGACTGAATGGCTAGGTGCGACTCGGTTACTTAATCACTTGTTTACAGATGTAGAAACCAGGGCAGGAAGATTGAAAAAATAGAGCATTACAACATCTACCTAGTTGCAATATCATATTTATCTGTAACTTATTTTGAAATTTCACCTCCCAGGTGGTGCCTGACGGAGAACGAATTGGAATACCTTGCCAACCACACGGGCCACAATATTAGTGTGCATCGAAGCTTCTACCGACTACAGTACTAAACAGTGGAACTTGCCAAAGTCAGCATGTTTTTACTTGCAGCTGAAGCAGGGAAAATGGGGTCATTTGCAGGAAAATCTCTGGATGATATTACTATCAGTGGTAAGTATTATAGAGCTGCAAATGTATCCGGGTTTGCATGGTTCCTAAGAAGTCCTTATATTTTAAAATGTAAGGCTATGAAAGTGCCTGAAAATTGGTTAATGAAAAGTGCTTGAACTTTATAGTGACAGTTGATTGTGAGTAGCAATCCAAATCCCATGGAAATACTTTCAAATTTATATACCGTGCATTTACATTACACAAACGACTAAAATTGGTACCAGGTACTTAAACTGTGGGAAAAGGGGGCTTGAAAAGTCCAACTCTTTCATTT
>JAVFBY010139337.1:0-11625 GCA_034781015.1 Tonicella lineata
TTTGATGTAAAAGGGATATTTGCGTTCTAGAGAAGGTGGAAATTTACACAATTTAGCTAAGAAAAATGTTTAAATTAGACGGCTTTCTTTTGAACAGAGTTGTGCGCCCATTAATGGAGAGCGTCAAAAGTTTGAAAGTTTGAAAGTAAGTAATCAACTGCTGTAAGATAAATTTATAAGTAAAATCGCATGGTATACAAACTTTAACGTGCTGTGGCGGAGAAGGGGGAGACAAAAAATATGGAGGTATTCTAAAAAAGAATTCTAACGATTTGAAATGTTTTTTTTTTTTATTATTTATAGCCGGATTTAACATCTAAACAAGAAGCTAAAGAGGGAATTAAATTTATCTGAAAGAGACTTTCAATAACTAGAATTCAACCCTTTTTGCTACTTCTTGGAAACACATTTCTCCATCATTTTTATTTAACCCCGGGAGTCTTGCTTCCACCCTCTATTCCAAGGCCCTTGATAAATAAGGCACTGTCTGCAAATACACAGAATCACGATCATTCTTCTGTTTTAATTTTTTTTAAAATCTCAGTCTGTTCGTGAACGTCATGTGGATAAAAAGTAATAGAACCCCAGCACTCTCTATGGCTATCTTATTGATATAAATACAATTCAAATGAATATATGCATAACTTGCTTTTGTTTTTTATTGGAGTTTAAAAATTATCCACAAGTCATTTCGCTTGGATAGCCCTTTTGTTCAACCTATAAGCTGGGTTTCTTGGATTGGTCTTTAAGTCATCGATTTGAAGCTTAGATGGCTATGCGTATTCAGTACTATTGTACTTTTTGTGAGGCACCAACAACAGACCCGAAGACAAGGAGAGTGATCCATAGACACGATCCAATAAGGTCACAAGCCCCACACGTGGCCCCAAGTTCTTCTGCAAGAGAAATTCAATGAATATTAAAACGAAGCAGTATTTTCAATAGAGGTCAAATTGAATATAGAAGGAGAGCCATGACAATCTTGGACAATCTTGAGATTATTGACCGGACAAAACTTTTATGTAAGAAAAGCTATTTTTGTCCGGGTCCTTGGATGAATCTACAGTTAAAACCGGTTTAAAGTAAATCCGGTTTAAGTGTCACAGGCGTGCGTTCAGATGGCCAATGATAAACCGGTTTCGAGCCACTAAGGCACTTGATCCGCTTTAAATAATTTCGTCTGAACGGGCCTTATGGCAGATAATGACGCATTATTAAGTGCAAATTGTAGGTTCCAGTAGGTTAGCATTTATCGGGTTACGTCAGGATATGGTGGATAAACTTAATATTAAGTTGCTTTACGAGTCTAATATATAAAGGCTTCCTCCTGTTTTTCCATCAAAGAATCGGCGCGAACTGGGCCCACATAAATGCTAGGAAGGAACATAAATTGACGTTTGAAGCCGTTTCTATGAGGCTAAATGCATTCCAAAGGAACTCCGAGGCTTGATTAAAAAGCGTAACCTTCAAATGCGCTTAAGCTTCATTGGACCGGCCTCAAATGTCAATTACCTCCCTTGCCAACATTTACGAGGTCCCGTTGAAAGCTGTGAAAGAAAAAGGTGTAAGATAGCTTTCTGATGGAGTACAGTCCTTGATGAATTAGTGGTCACTCACAAGAACGGTACCAATTGAAATCGATAAATTCAATAAAGGCTCTAAAAGCTAGAAATGTTCAAAACGTATTTTTTTGCCATCTGAGACATTTAATGTTTGCTGAAATATCTGCAATATGAAGCATAAATCAGCTTATCTATGCGTTTTATGCAGTGAATCCCAGTCTATCCAGCTAATCGCGTGGACAACCTAATCAGTATACTAGATGGATGGTGGTGAAATTAGCTAAAATTACACAAGTGCAAAATGCTGATGTTTTATAAAAACTTGCTATTTCTCAATAGGACTAACCTTCATCGTATATTCGTGGTGTGATCTTTGAGAAATAAAGTACATAAAGCCTTGGGCATGCGCGCGCCCTGAGCATTAAGCTGAGTAAAACTTCATTGTATCTCCATGAAAACGAAAACGAAAGATAGACCGATGCTTTCGACTAAGCTGAAGCACACTGGATATGCCAAAACGTGATAAAAATGGCTACGCCCATAGAATTCGTGTTGGTCGCAATTTTGGAAGACAAATTAGTTGATGTATGGCCAGACTATGCGTGTTTGAACGACGTTAGGTTCACAGACTTCACAAATTTTGTTTAGTCACTGGATTTAACGAAGTCACGATTCACGTGATATGCATGGCTCTCTCGCAAATGTTTTGAAAGCTGGAAGCTTAGCATGTGCGAGAAAATCAAGGAAAGATGTTGGCTTATCTAAATACCACCGGTAAATTTTACTCAGCTCGCGCAGCTCCTGTGTGCGCCAGGCATTAATCACTTCTTTATTTGTTTAACCTTTCGGGGTGATCAGGCAGAACTGACAGGCATGTAACAGATAAATAATTTCAAATGTAGGTAATTTTACCTCCGTAACTCCAGTCCACCTTAGAAAGAGATGGGTCACATAAATAACACGACCTACTGGAATCCTTCTGTCCTTTAGCATAACAAGCCGCATTAATAAAACAGTTTGAGCCCTGTATAAAAGAGACCATGTTCAATTTAACATCAACATTTGGTGAAATTCAAACGTCTCTCCTCATAAATATGAACGTTTGTTCTTTGTAAGTTGACCAAAACAAATTGGAATAATTTAGTCTTTCATGAGTCTATGATTAGTTAAAGTGTATGATTCATTCAACTCTGACTCATTTAAGGCATTGGTTGGTAGGCCTTCATTAAAATGTATGACCAGTCTATGATTCATTGGAGTCAATCACCAGTCTATGCTTCATTTAATGTCTTGCTGGGCCCCTAGGTCGATTTTGAGAAGAAAAAAAATTCAAAGCTTATTATGACAATGAATACCAATCAGAAGCATATATATATGTATATATTTTTAAAAAGCTTATATTCTTAGGAATATAAATATGTACATGTCTTGAAGATCAAATTACTATTTTTATATTTTAATACAATTTGGTTACACATCGACAGAGAAAAATACAGTGCATTTTTCGGAGCCTATTTCTCGGAGTCCAATATGTATATCACCCAATAAAATAGTTTATCTAATACAACAAAAAAACGCTGCCTCATTTTTAATTTTTTTTTGCTTAGAACAATTTCAGTAGAACTTTTCGTCTATACAACCTTTGAAAAGCTTAAAAAAAACGCAAAAAATATCTTTCAGAGTATATTAAAAAAAAAGTAGAACCAACTTGTCAAATCTGAGGCACTGTTTTTAAGCACACACTGTGCTCTTTGCAATGAAACATATTTGATGTTTCTACGTTGAGCGGTTTTTTAGAAATAGGGGGTAGAAATGTAGAATGTGCTTAAAAAAGTAAGTGTCTGAAAGACCAATTAAAGATTAGGGGGTAATTGCAAAGGTTTACTAGTCAGGCCAGCAGGGGAGCATATTGGCCTAGATAATCCTTTAATCCTTAACCCTGTTCAACAGACACAATTTACTCGCATGAAAACTAATAATTGTAGTCTTAAATTGAACTATTTCTAATAAGAGTTTCGATATATTTTTTTCGACAGCATACAGTTTGAAAAACTATACTTTTATTTTAGGGAGAAAAAAAAATTCGTCAATTTTTAGCCAAAGGGGTCCAGAAAGACCTTTAGTTTATGAGAAAGTGACCATCATGGCCAGTCTAACATTCCTTCATGTCTATTATTGATCTATGTTTGTGATCAGCCTATGATTCAATCAAGTCTTTGTTCGCTCAACCTGATACTTTCAGATCAATGTTCGGATTATGATTTATTCAAATCTACGGTCGGTCAATGATTTATAAGAGTCAATGTACAGTCTATGATTCAATTACGGCGATGACCAGTGCATTATTTATTAGAGTCTATAGTCAATCTTTGATTCATTTAAGTCTATGAACAGTCTATGGTCCATCCATGTCAATGACCAGCCTATGATTCATTCAACTATATGGTAGGTTTTATGATTCATTCAAATCTAAGGTAGATTTATATTCATTGAAATAATTGTCAGACTATGAATGATTGATTCAAATCTGTACTAGGTCTATGATTCACGTCTGGTGGATTATCATTTCCACCATTCATTTGACGCTTCACTGCGACATACCCCCTATCTATCCAAGCTTATATTTATCTCTTACCTCCAGGACACAAGTCGCTTTACCCGACACCACAGTACATTTCAAGCATGAAGGATCTCTTGGAAGAATGAGAGTTTCATCTCCGTAGCTGGATCCATCGTTACTGACAGACACCATGTAACCAGTGACCCAAGGTCTAGAGGCATCGGATTGTCCATTGAGTGAAGTGGTTGGTAGAGGGCAGACGGTTTCAAACTCGTTCACGAAAACAGCACGAGTTACCTCCATTTGACCTGTTGCGTACATCCCTCTATAATCGATCTAACAAAAACAACAGATGGTATCAAGTTAAAAGTACTTTCCGTATAACTATCTTTACATTTTGCAATACGGTATTTTGAATAGACCTACACAAATTACACTTTTAAAGAGCAATAGTGACGGCAGTGAATTCACGCGGAAGTACATGTAATTGATTATCAAATTAGTGACCATAAGCTTAATGTGACACATAATGTAATTAAATACAGATGTGTTAAAAATGTAAAGAACAATGGATTCAGACGTGATCTTAATACTGTACCCTGATCTGTCTCATAAAGCTTTTGACCTTGTTGACTAAACTGTTCTTTTGCAAAAGCCTATCACATTGGCTGTTCACATCATAAATTAATAGACGCCAGCAACTTGTTTGTTTAAGGGAAGAAAGAGCAAGCGATTATAGGCTGGTGTCATGCGGTGTCCCTCATGGGTCTATTTTGGGCCCTTATCTTTTTTCGCTTTTTATAAAAGATTTGCCTCTGTTGTTACATAATGAAATTGATTTGTTCGTGGACATCTCGACGCTTCACTCGTCGGGTACTAAATTACAGGATCTAGAATATTCACAGTCTGCAGATATTTTAAATTTAGTATTGTTGGATAAACGTTCATTGCGTCGCCTGTGTGCGACGGCCATCATGTCTCTATAACAGGAAACGGGACATCGCTGAACCATACTCGCCGCCAGTTTCTCAAATTCCATGCCCTGTACATTCGTCCACCCGCAAACGCGCAACCGTCGATGTTGGCGTTACGGAACTAGTCAATTCCTCTGACATAATGTTGGCTAGAGTAGTAGGATCAGGGTTAGATAGAGTAACAGATGTGTCATCTGCGAAAAGTAGAAGGTCAAGGGGGTAGCTTGCGGTCGTGATATCATCTATATAGGCTATATTAGAAAAAGCAATGGTCCTAGAATTGAACCTTGTGATACTGCTAGAAAATATGATACTGTTTTATTGAATTGTGTTATGAAAGACAGATAGCTATTGAACCAGTTGTTCACAATTCATCGAAAGCCCAAATGTTGTGGTTCATGGTGTTGAATGCAGCTGGAATCTGTTATTAAAGTTTAGAAGCTACACTGGAGACATGCGAGTTAATCGTGCTGGCAATCTCTTCTCGATCATCCGTGTATTTGTTATAAATTTTGAGCACTGGAGGTAGTTTAGATGAGTTTCGTCTGTTCAATAGGCAATTTCAGAATTCCCACGTATTTTTTTGGTATCATTGCTTAATTCATGAAACTTCGTTTCGTAATATAGGTTTTTACCAATTTTAAAAAGTGGTTTAACATATTCTTATATATTTTATACTGGTTGGTAATTGGATTTTTTGTTTTGTTTTAAGCGATTTCCAAAAAGTGTGTTTTTCTCGCGTTTTAAGTTTAAAATGCTGATCAATCTCGATCAAAAGTTCGTTTCGATATCCGGCTTACACTTGAACACTCCCTTCTCAATGACTAATCACTTATGCAAAACCTTTGACATATAAGTGAAATAACGTTCAGCTATTACAAACCAAACCATGTATGCGAACGTGCTCCACAAGACTTAAGAAATGAGAGCCAGGCACATTGATATGAACTGTGTTTATATTACATTATGGGTCTAAACATACATGTATGTAGATAATGTTTCACCTGAGTTTCTCTCATCCTGCAGGAAAGTTTTGGAGTTTTGACGTATGGGTGACCGTAGACACGAGTTGCTGAACATGGTTTCGTAGATACATCGCACAATCCTGATTTAGGTATGGTTAGGTTAGATGGTGCAACACCAACTTGAACGGAACAGGTTACACTCGTATAACTGAAGTGACACTCACAGGTCCCTGAAAACAAGAATAGGGATATCGTATAATTTTCAAATGTTGCACATTCTTATTTTTGACGTGTACTATTCACAGTCTGCTGTTAGCCGTTTGTGTAAATTTACACAGAAACGGTAGGCCTAAAGTACATATATTGTCTGTTCTAGTTGGTATGTTTCGAGATCCCTGCGATTCAATCAGCTAGCTATACTGTTGTTTTGATCATGTACTTTAATCAACAAATGCAATTTCCCGATTTACCTCTATTTTCAACTATAGGGCAATACGATTGCGATCTGTGCAGTATGTTTTTACAACAAAAAACGGCTATATTTACTAAAAGTTATAATCCACTTAAGACATGTCCGTAGGCTCACGATCGTTTGGCAACAATGCTGTGAACACTTGACTAACAAATAGTCAAAACCAGACTAATTGCATTTGATTACATAAGTTGATAATTTCCTCCAAATTAATTTACACATATTGCATAAAAAGAAAATGTATGTATCTGGGTAAAAATATAAAGAACATACACTGATAAATTTTAATCAGACATAAAAATAGTTTCAAAGAGTCTACTAGATTTACTTTCTCCCTCAAACGTCATGCACATTGGTAAAACACAATGTCTGTGTGTTTGTCAATCGTAACACCCGCCAAAGGATTATATTTGGTCGTAAAATAATCTCTGCTAACTGGATGTAATGCCAACATTGGAGATTTTTTTTTATAAAATTGTTCTCCAAAAAACAAAAATAAGGCAATTGTAGAAAAACGTAAATATCTTTTATTGACAGGTTTCTACAATCTTAGAGTTTTAAATAGTAATATTTTGAGGCAAAATGCAAAACCAAAAGGATACACCTTTAGCCGGACTTCCAATATTGACATATATGTGTAAAACTAGATTTCACTGAGAGACTTCAAAGGCTATATCGATGCATTTATACGTTGCTTGCCTTCACTGCAAAATAGGTTTAGTCAATCTTGGGTGCCCCCCATGGAAATGTTACAACACGCGTTGTAATTGTCGAGATTCCTGTCCGTAGAATCTAGATTAAGTTTAAATGTAATAAATTATCAAATGTTATCCAAAGTTTCCGAAGATGTTAGGTGAGTTTTCGCTTCTTTAATATAATTAAGAAAACGACATTGCTTTACCATTAACACATGTTCCATGACCACTACAATCATCAGGACAGTTTATACTGACAATCTCCTCTACCAAGGATGGACCTGTACTGGTACTGTTAGGTTGTGCCCAGTAGTCGCTGTTCTCCAGTACAGCGTCCTCACATTGCTGTTTATACGATTCTAAAGCAAGATTTGCCCACTCTGTGTCTCCCGTCAGCTAAAATACAAAGAAAAGAATAGATGAACACATTCTACATATATTTATAAATTAATGTTAAAACGTAATTCGTCTGAACAGTTTCCGAGGTTGTGTGTCAGTGTACGCGCGTGTGTATGATGCGTGTTGGAGGAATCAGGGGCTGCATATGATTATCTTAGAGGCATCAATGCAAGGGTTATTACACATATCAATTTTGATGTCATGTCTTAATGTTTGAATCAACAATTTGGTTGCCGTTCATAATAACTTGATTATAATTTGGTAGCCTTTCTTTAATATTTGGATTAACAATTTGGTATACCTACCTTGATATCTTCCACACACATGTTGATACTGACGTTGATGTCTACTTCATTTATGTTTTGACATTTCTGGTAAACTGGATGATTTTGTATAAGGTTTGTGCAGTGAGGTCTAGCCGTTGCATCCGTCCATCCTCCTTGGAAATTTGGATTCTAAAACAAACCATTATTAACTTGCTTTAGTGGCATGCATTTAGAAGCTGTAGCAATACTATAACACAGTTCTATGGATTTCAACTTCTATCTTTATTATGGAGCAACGTTTCAGTTCAGATACTAGCAACTTTATCAAGCTTAATGAGAGGACAGAAAATTTGGAGAATATACAAAAAAATGTGTTACATTATGCCATTATAAGATACGTACACTATACCGTTATTTGACTGGATACAGCACAGTCAACGAGAACATTAATGTAAGTGTTACTAAGATAATAAACTCCAATAAAAAACGCATATGGTGTCATCAACATTTTTATTTCATTGTTCGTGCAAAATTAAATGCAAAAGAAATATTTCTTTCAATGAACGACCTTTTAATATAGTACAGTGCTCAGAAGGGCAAATGTTTGTATCTTTTGTAGCTCTATTAAGGGATTCGTGTTTAAGGCTTCATGGAAATGTCATGGACAAAAACTATGAAGCCTAATACACTTGAAACATGTGACAATCATGCGCGGACATTCTGTCAAGATTTTACCATATGTTTGTCGACTGATTGGGATCGGGATGAGGAAAATGTCCCAATATTCATCGCCATTGGACTCGTATAAGATGAAGCTGGGGTCCCAGTCAGCAATTGCACTTTGAAATAGCGGGTGGTTGGTGGGGCCTTCTTGATAGCCAGATGCATCAAGAAATTGATTTCTTGTGATCTCTTGCTTTTGACCTGCCCTTGTCCTGGCCAATTTTATGTTGGTGCTGGTGTCAATAACGGTATCATTCGCCCATTTGAATGGCACGCCCTGATATACGTGAAATATCCCTCAGCACGACATTAAACACCAGACAACCAATGACTGACATTGAAATGAGACGTTTGTAAAATCTATTTTCTTGCTAAACACAAGTTCGCCCTAGAAGTGGTAGACCACGTCTATCGCTGCCAAAATCGCTACATCCAGTTCTTTCGTTAACGTTATTCATGTGTCCCTACCCCCGAGGCTACAGGCAATGTGCCTGATAAAACTAAACTGTTAGAAATATTCTGCTAGAGGTGTGAACTCGATCAATCAAGACGACCGGTACGCACTACATGTAGGTCCTGTATTGAGACGCGAAATTTATATTTTGCTCCCTTACTGAGATCAACAAGGTAGGTCGGTGTGTGAATCATAATAATGTCGGGAGCAATGTCGTACACAAGTTGGTCTGACTTGGTGTTGTTTGTGTTGGGGATTTAGTAATTCTGACGGCTATTTTGGTACATTTGCCAAATGCTTCAACCTCACCTGCTTTAAGTTATAAGCCGATAAGGGAGTTGTTTCATACGACACGACAAAATAATTTTAAAAAAGTAAAATTACATCACGTTAAACTCCACGTGGAAATTTGTCGGTGCTTATATGCGGATATTTTGGTGCCATACGACATTTCATAAATGGATACCCAGGCATTCACACAGCTCGTGTCCCTGCAGGCTTGCTTAAAACCACGAACTTAAATGTACACTGCACCCCCCCGCAAAAAAAACAGCATCTGTCTTATGAGCTCTAAAGACGTGCACATATATGTACATTTTAAGTGAACACTCTTGTCGACGTTTGTCTTTTTTAAACAGTGTATTCATCATATAAAGTTTTTTTCATTTTTATAACGAAGTATCCGTACTAAATGTTATGTAGATAGCTGATATACAGCCGTATAAATACAAAACAAAAGCGCCACGCAGCACAACCCAACAGTTTTTAGATCATAGGGATCAAGCACATAAACAAATTTTACTATTTTGCATTGAAAATCAAAGCACAATCTATTTGGAAAATAATTAGGCTTGATAGAAAAAATGGTATCCGGATATTTATAACCTAGCCGGTGTTCTTATAAGACCTTTCAAAATACACTCTTCAAAAAAAGAAACGCAAAAGAGAGTTGACATATATGTTATTCAAATGAATTGAAATCACAATGTCATCAACGTATCAATGAAATTCGGCTCAATGACACATTGGTGTATGGAACACCCGTCTCGAAATTTACAATCCCATCTGCCTACACAACTCTCCACCAGGTGGAGCCAAAGTCAATACCTTGTGTGACCACCCCCTGCAGCCAGAACTGCGCGACATTGCCTGGGCATGGAACGAATCAATCGTTGGATTTTCCTCTGTGGAATCCTTCCCCACTCTTCCTGCAACATGTGGAACAGCTGATCAAGGGTCATTGGTTGATATTGCACTGACGCACTCGTCTATCGATTTGATCCCACAGATGCTCGATAGGGTTCAAATCCGGAGATTTGGAGGGCCATGGGAGGACATTGAAGTTGAGGTAGTTGAGGTAGTCCAATGTAGCACGTGCCGTGTGGGGTCGAGCATTATCGTGTTGGAATGGCTCCCTATGGCGGTCGACAAGCGGAAGTACGTGTGGACGGAGAATGTCATCAATGTAGCGGTTGGCTGTCAAATTGCCCCTCACCAGCACAAGTTCCGATTTTCTGTTGTAGGAGATGGCACCCCACACCATGACACTCCCCCCGTCGAATCTGTCAACTTCCCTTATACAGTTCGGTGCATATCTTTCATTGCGTTTCACGTCGCCTGAGCAGAAAACGTGACTCATCTGAGAACCATATTCTCCTCCAATGTTGCAGATTCCATTGCTGTACTCTGTTACACCATCGGACCCGTTGACGCTGATGTAGACGTGTTAAGAAGAGAACTATGTAACCCTAGTAACAGGTGGAGCCATACATGTCATTGACTACAGCAACAGTATTCATTTAAATATTTATATCATGCTATACATGAGATAGATGGCACTGCCTCTTGTATGGGTGACATAGTTATCTCCCATTTTCCACTGGCGACCCTCATCATACGCTAATATAGCTGGTCATAACTTTAGAAATGAAGAGTGATAATTTTCCCAGGATTCTAAATTTGAATTTGTGCACAAACTATTTAACCGATGTGATTGTTTGTTTCTATAGTAAAATATTCTGGTAGTTTGTACTTCTTTCTACTGTAAATTGGGGACAGTCAAAAAATTTTCCGCATGTGTGCTGCTCAGAAGAGATATTAGTCCATCTGCCAGTTTCAATATGCAGGAAATGAAACCTAAAACGGAGTAGAGCGAACAATAAATTGTTAAACTTTTATCTCCTGGTAAAAAAAAAGACCTTTAGAGGATCATATTATATCTTTAGTCCATTTTTGTAAAATAAAATTGACCATGTAAACGTTGTTTGAAAGAAAATACTAACCATATTTGACTGGGGAAAGACTGATTATCCCAGGTATTTGAGTATCCTGACAGGCCTTAACATAACTTTAATTGTTTTTTAGCCAGATAGCTCTTGTTGGGTTTGTTCCTAAGTAAATTGTCCAGGATATTTGATAATTTGGCTGGTTTGGAAATTATTTTAGCCCAAAAACCAATTTTGATAGTAACCTCCACAGGTAATTATCCTACCCAACTCTCCGTTTACCATATATATAGCGGCTGTTTGTAAATTTGACAATAATTAAAGAAATTT
>JAVFBY010139448.1:0-11623 GCA_034781015.1 Tonicella lineata
AACACACATTTTCACCCACAGAAAACTGCACGAATGAGCACTCAAGTTATTAAGTAAACGTTTTATAGACTAAACTGTTTATAGAAGTTTTATAGATAAATACTATGAACTGTCTGCCACTAAGGTACACAACTGGCTTTATTATCATTCATTCTAGTTAAACACCATGTGACGTCAAAGATAACACGTTGGTTGACTGTAGATGACAAGTAACACGAGAAAATGTGTGAAAAGCCAATCGTGCACCTAACTCCCGCTGCCATCAGTTAGTTATCTTAACCTATAACCTCGTGTATAATCTGGACTAAGATTATAAAACTCAAGTCTATCAGACTCTAGGTTTAAGTTCACATCGATAGGAAGAGCAAATTGAGTAACAAAAACCACTAGAGATTTAGGACTTTAAAACATAATAAGATAGAGAGAGATCAGATTGTTCAAAAGTGTTTTAACCTTAAACCAGGTATAAATAAACACTGTCACAAATAAACTCCATTGTGACGTATTGTCATTCAACAATGGTTTAAAGTTAATATACCTTTCAACAACCGGTCCTTGGGTCTAATATAGCTACACTAATGGGAACTACAATATTATATACCACACCACTTAAAAATAGAGCTCTTCTTTTGTAGCTTTCAAACCCCATACCAAGCCAACAATGAATAGTTCATGGGCTTACGACAGACACGATGCCTGGAGTAGTTCAGTTACAGAAAGAAGAAGTTCTCCAAAGGATTGCCTATCCTGATGTCCTTCATTTAGCATGACATGAAACTGAATACAACATAATATAGCCTAGCCATGCTAACAATACAAGAGTATGAGGCTATACATCTAACAATGAAAATGACAATAATTCTGAAAATATGTCTAATTCCGTTTGTGGGTGCATAATTTCATACCACACTAAATGTATAAATAGAATTTGAAATTAATCTGGAAGAAGTAGGTGGGAAATGTTCTTTTGGTTGGATGTATGTTTAACTGATCCTCCTACTCCTACCATATCCTAAAGAATAAAGCCTGTTATAAGCAACATGTGAACCAGGTTTTTATAAACTTTTGATGATTTTTTTAAATGACAGAAAAATGTACTATGCGGTTGGTAGTATTTTATAATGAAAAGGATGCTCCATATTATGAAATGTAGACTGAGTTATATATAATATAAATGAAATGAAGAAAAAACACAAAAAACTGCCACCTGTATGAGAATTACACCAGAGGTATATAATATATTTGTTTTTTTTTTCGTACTGTTTCACACAAACTGGGGGTTGACAGGTGACGCCTACTGGGATTCCGTCTCTGGGTGCCTGTTATCAGCGACATGTGAACCAGGTTTTTAGAAAATTTGGATAAATTTTTTAAAATTACAAAATAATGTTTTATGTACATGTAGTTGATAGTTTTTTGTAATGAAAAAAGGATGCACCTTATTAGGAGATGTGGACTGAGTTACACATAATATGAATATAAATGAAATGAGGAAGAAAAATAAGCACAAAAAATTCCACCTGTATGAGAATTACACCAGAGATATATAATGGGGGTTGACCTGTGATTCAAACTGTTTCATTTTGAGTTCCAACAAACAATTAGCAACAAAAGCTATACTGTTACCCCATATTATCAATGTCACTGGTACGAAACTAAAAAACCCAATACAATATCAATGGACACAAAAAAGATAGATGGGGAAAAACTGAAAAAGATGAACGGTGTCATTTTTACAGTATAAGATACCATAACAAATCTGCTCCCCGCCAACCCTTAGGTCACTCTTCTTCAAGGACAAATAAAATCCACAAGTGCAAAAAACGACGAATTCATCAACCCTGCAATCCATAAAAAACTTAAAAACATTAAACGAAACTGAAAAAAAACAAATGCCCAGCAACCAGTAACCATAGCAACAATTTATCACAAACTGTAACAATCAAGAATGTATAAAAAAATCACCAACTAATATGCCTACCGTACCACATATTTCTTACTGTTAAGGATCAACATCATATAAGCCTCTTTCAAACTGGCAAAATCACAGTGGAATACAAGGATTTAGGGAATATTTTCGCCATTGGAACTTGATATAATTAGGACATGTAGAGTTCATATATTTTTTTAACAATCTAGGAGGCATGTAATTTTGAACGGTATGTGGGTATAGCTCGCACCTTAAACCATGGAGTCTCTTTGTACAGGAACCAGATGTTTCCTCCCCATACCAACATGTTCAGGAAGCCAAAGATCTGAAACAGAAAAGAGACAAATAGAAGCAAATTGTAATAACCTTTATTGGCTTGTCTAATAAACTAAACAATATTCAAACAAACTATAATTTATTAAATTTAAGAAAAAAATATATGTATTTATATAAAAAGTAAATGACGTTGAAATTATCCATTTTTCCATATGTGTTCAATAGATCACAGTTCCAGGGCTCTTATCTGTTCAACAGGTCACATGTGTAGGGTTCATATCTGTTCAATAGATCACATGTGTAGGGTTCATATCTGTTCAACAGATTCCAGATAAAAGGCTCATATACGTTCAACAGGCCACAGCTCCAGGACACATATATGTTCAACAAGAGCCGGTTGTTCAAAAGTGTATGAACTTTAGGCTAGGCTAAAATGAGCACGTCATTCAACAATGAATGACAATGTTTTACACTTTTGAACAACCGGCCCAAGATTGGGCTGACGGCCCATTTGCCCCAAGCCTTCTGAACTCAACTTCCATGACAACCCAATATATTTAGCACGGGTCATCATATTAATTACGGTCACCTTAGCTTTAAGCAGGCATTGTGCAACTGGGCCCATATACCTGTTCAACAGATCTCAGCTCCAGGATTCATAAATCCAGATCAAAATTATTTACACGTACCACTTTATAATAGAAGGACATTAGTCCAATAGTGTTAACCTATATCTACGTCATCAAATGTTTTGTGAAAAGCACTAGGCCAGGCAAAGTCAATTTCTTGTTTCAATTCTTGTTTGCCTTTCGGTTTTTGTTTGAGAAGAATAGAGGCTAGTCGTTTATGAAATACGAAGCTTAATTGCATATAACTATATATCAGATTTGTTGGTACTTTATTGGCGCTTTCTCTTTATTAGAAGCAGAAAATTTCATAGAAATGGGATTACAGATTGAGATGTTTGATAAACAAACCGGTTACTTTCGCTTTGTTTTTCTATATTGTCTACTTGTACATCAATTCAACTCTTGAATTTCAGTCTGATTATCTTATGTATATGCCATGGACATATGTACTAGTGTGAATAAAGATAACCATGCAGAGGCTGGTCAATCTTTACTTTACTCTGCGCTTTAAAAATCACTGAATTATAGATTGAGCAAATGTTTACTCTTTTAATGATTTGTTATGAGTAAACAAGCATAGTTAGTTCTATATCTTGTCAATAACTGTATATGAATGGTTGTTGGCTTCCCGGGACGTAACTCAACCATGACAACTCGAGTTTATAGCCCATTGAAATTTGGCTCTGAGAATTAGTTGATAACATGAAGAATTGTAGTTTTTTATAAATCGACTTCACTGTCCCAGTGCGATCTACTTTCTCAAATTTAAATCCACGCTTCTTAAAAAAAATGTGATTCCTTGGATATCATCCTGACCCAGACGTCTTGATAGAGGATTGAGTTATATGGGTAATTCCTTGGTTCCCATCATGGCCCTGAGGGCTACGTACAAGGATTGAGGTGTATGGGCAATTCATTGGTCATCATCTTCACCCAAAAAAGTTCATACAAGGACATGAAGATTGAGTTGTATGGACAATCCCTTGGTTATTTTCTTAACCATGTGGGCTTTATTAAATCGTTGAATCGTATGGGCGATTCCTTGGTCATCCTGAAGCAGAGGATGTTTTAAAAGGATTGAGTTGTATGGGCAATTCCTTGATTTTCACCCTGATACAGATAGCTTTAAACCAGGTTTGAGTTGTATGGGTAATTTTTGGTTTATCATCCCGACCCAGACAAATGCCATATGTCTTTATTTTTAAAAGGATTGTGTTGTATGGGCAATTCCCTGATTTTCATCCTGATACAGATAGCTTTAAACTAGGATTGTGTTGTATGGGTAATTCCTGGTTTATCATCCTGACCCAGACAAATGTCAGAGGGTTTTATACATGTACAGGGATTGAAAAGCTTGGATTCTACATATCATTTTCAGCTTCTTTTTTAGCAAAAATTGATCAATGGTTGATTTTAGCTATTATCCAAACCATACTGTAAATTAACTTTTAGCACATACATGTAATTCTTAACACAATTAAGAAAATTTAGCAATGACAATCAGGCATCAGATATGTCTAAATAAGCTGACAAGATAATACATTAATTGATTATAGAATAATGCCAAACTAAACACTATTCCATGTATCTTATGGTGGTGTATATGTACTTTTTACAGAAAGGGTAAAACAAAATAATAACATGAAAATATTGATGGAAAATATGTTTCTTCAGTATGAATACTCATGATACTGGACTCAGATAAAAGAAAATATCAGAAACAATGGCGAGTTGAATTAAATTAAAAAAAAAAAACATTTGAAGTTAAATGTTGCTATTAAGGCACGGCAGACGAGTAAAGTACTTACAATGGAGACGTTGAGACTTGCGAAGTTACCCAGGGTATTGGTTGTACATGTATTATTCAGGACTTTACAGGCATCCGTGTAGGGGAAGATACATGTTGTAGGGTCTGAGTGGTATTTCACATCACTGACCCCCTGAGCCCAAGCCGAAGTGTAAATCAACCACATCACGGCAGATACTATAGTTATGATGAAATCCTGAAACATGTTAAGAAATTGTAAACATGCAGCAGTTTAATATGACAGATAGATAGCACATTCCACTGCCAAACTAAATACTAAGCCTGCTTTAAAAAGAATGGAATGTCCAAATCAACTTCAATACATGTAGTATATTACTGCAGGAACGGTCAGACTGTATGCAAACACAGTCAAATCGTTTTGGATGCCATGGTATCCATGTATTTTTTACAGATGTACAGCGTAATTGGATTTGGTTAACTACAACATAAATAGATTTCATTGGCTTAGCCAGAAATCAAAAGTATGGTGTCAAAAATGGTCATTTTCCTACCTCCTATAAGTTCAAGTTTCTAACAACAGGGGGACCAAATGAGACAATTGTTCAATTTAGAGTGTCCAAAGCACCCCTCTGTCTAAGCCTTTGATGGATTAGGACCATGGTAATCATATATACAGTTGATGGTAAATGTATCTACTAAGATTAATATATATATTGGCTTTATAATTTTCATGTTAGGCCGCGGAAACGAAATTCCCTTATATTTAAGTTCTATCCATGAAAATTGAAAGGTATATAGGTGAATCAGTAATAGAAACAAGAAGGAAAGCTCTTCAGAGACCTGCGGCGACGATTTGTTATACTGTTATCTCTTAACATTAACATTGTCACCACCCCGACCATAACGCGAAGCTCTCATAGACCTGCTTAGCTTCGCCGCAGGTTTAAAGGTGCATATCCAATTTTGCCTCACGACGGCGTCGATGCCACAATGCTGGAAATTTCGTAGAACTGTCTTGCGATGACCCCCGATTTTCCCAAGTTTTCTGTCGTGTCGTGGCACAAATGCGTCGTGCGTTCTTTGTGACTGTAGCTTAAATAAAACCATATACATGTACATGCACTGCCGGATCATTTTATTAAAACCTTCGCCGATACATAATCGACTTGGTCATAAAGAAACCTATTTTTTTGTAGTGATATTCAAGAAATTGTCGTAAATTATGCAGACCTCGCCCGGCTAATTATGTATATGTACGAATACGCTCGGCCAACATGATGATGTTGTGTGACAATAAAGGGCAAGTGATTGCTTTAATCTATACAACGAAATGTTATATCGCTTAGACAGAGGCAGACATTATATTTATTATATTTAGACAAACTATACACATTGACACAGTTTTTCCGTAAAAGGGCTGTCTCTGTTTGGAAAGTAGTGCACATAATTGAAAGCTATCCCAAAGTTCCAGTCAGCGTTTAAAAGCTAGATGGTACTTAATAGTTACAAACTGCTGCTGGATGTGACTGAATAGGCCTGTTTATTTTACGATCATGAGACTTCTGTATTGAGTTCTACAAAAACTTAAAGTAAGACGATGAACAAAAAGTTGGTATTTCAATATTCATTCTGTGGAATTTGTTTTCAGTATGGATTGGGTCGAAGGACTGCACTTTTTCCAGGTTCGATAAAGTGGGTTATGGATTTCAACAGAGGACTACAATAAGCAAGAGGGATGACTTCAACGGTGTGCATTGTAAGAATTATGTTTCACTTTTTCTAATCAGCCGTCTTGAGTTAGATAAACTCCAAATCATAGCTAGCGGAAACAAAAAAAAACCTATTTAAAATGACTTCAAGTTGATCTGCGGCCATAGTCCATTCTTTTGTGGTATTGACTTGTGTCATCTTGGTTTTCATATAAGGCTAGTACCAGAGTATAAGTCTACTAAATCATTTATAATCAATAAAGTATATAGGCTTCCAAGGCAAATTTTTAATGTTACGGAATCTTGTACTTTCTTATTTTTAATCACGGTTGACACACTTATGCTATAGTCGCAGCTTTTTTGCATTCGGTAACCAAAACTTCAAAACTATCCATTCTGGTCACGATACTTGTCTTTTCGATTAATATCCAACAAAAAATGATCGTTTAGAGAATGTAAATACATATTTGAGATCGCAGTGTAAAACTACCTCTGCAAATCGAATTTAATCATACGCATCTGTTGATTACAAGAATTGTCAACTCTTGTAATCTCTTACAAGAATTGGCAACTCTTGATGACGTCATAGCATCTGAAATTGACTTAATTTGGAAAAATATTGATTGCTCTACTTTTGAGGTCATAGTTGTAGTTGATTTAGGGAATTTCACTGATTTTCGACAAAGGGGCAATAAATGATTTTAATTTTGTCACGTGACCTTTGATATTTCGTTATGGGTCGAAACATGTTAGGCGTAGACAAAAACTGATAACTGGTTTGAAATCAGCATATAAGGTGTTGTCAATAAAGATTAAGTGTATATATGTCAAAATTTATGATGTCATGGTACGATATAATTATAGAAATCAAGAGAAAATCAAAATTCCGCCCACAATGTCCTTTAGAGGAATGTTTTTTATAGCACCGGCAAAAATACATGCTTATCTGTTAGACAGAGGAGAACTTTAATAAAGAATTGAAATGTAAAACAATTCTGTTTCTGTTTGAAGAAAATCAAAATTCCGCCCACAATGTCCTTTAGAGGAATGTTTTGTAAACCACCAAGCAAAAATATATGCTTATCTGATAGACAGAGGAGAACTTTAATAAAGAATTGAAATGTAAAACAATTTTTGTCTTTTTTTTAAGCTTTATTTTCCTGGGAGCAGTGAGCATATCTCATATTGCTTCTCAACAACAATTTACAAATGAATACATATTGCAATGGTGCAAATAGAATAAAGTGCAGCAATATTTACCAAACAAGGTGCAAGAAGTGTGGCTGGGAAACTGTACATTTTGAATTAGAAAAATTGAAATTGGTCGAGAATATTTACAAATAATACACCACACAGCTTTAGATAAGTTATTCATTATTATAATATCAAATTGGTTTTAATTTTGGCACGAGGCCGCTTATATTTCTATTTTTAACTGGTAAAAACAATGTACATTATGACAGAAACATAGGATGGATTTGAAATCATGGTACACAGTATAGTTTCTTTAACTGTATATTTGCCTATTTTTAATAACGTCATTAAGACGTCATAATTACACAATTAAAGCAAACATCAAAATTCCACCAGTACTGCCCTACAGGGAACATCTTATTAAAGCAATATACAACTGTTCTTGCCAATGGGGTGAACGGCCTCGGAGGATTCTTAAACAATTCAAATTAAAATGTTCAACTTTGATTTTATACTAGGTCCAAAGAGTTAAATTTATAAGAAAATGGATTTCATATTCAGACTCTACGTCAAAACGTCAAAATCTGCTACAGATGGCGTCTTTATCAAACCGAAGTCAACATTTTATTTTCAATGGCATGACGTAATCCAATGTGGCCACCTAATTATGTCAAAATTAAAAATTGAGCCGCGTCAGTTTTAAGAATTTTTTGAATATCTATCATATACATGTTCTATCAGTTGCTGTTTTCTTTGAATCTGTGGCAAGAAACTGTGTCAAGAATCTGAAAGCTTGTAAGCCTATCATTAGTATTTTATGTCACTTGAATTCTCTGTCGACGTCTTATTAACCAAGAATATAACAACATTTCCTCCAATTTTTTTTTAAACGTATTTTATTTCATATATATGAGTATACATTAAGCCTGGTGGCTTATATTGCATACATTCACAGTATACACCTGTATTTTTAATTAACATATTCAATTAACAATAAATAAGCAAGGACAGTGTTATTAACGCTTAAATATAGCTTGTACTAAATATATTAAGGGAACGTTTTTTTTTTGTTTTTTTTTAAACATAGGAGAAGAAAATTAACAAAATATTTACAAAAATGAACTAGAACCAAAATATAGTCTCTGTCCCACTAACCTCGGTTGCCACCCCAGTAGCCTACAGTCAGTCGTGGTCGGCTTGAGTCAATGGGCTATGCGAACCTTCAATTGTTTTATTTGTATGATTGAAACATTGCTTAATTTGCATCTGATAACAAGACATTTACACTGTTAAAAACAAAATATCACCTGCAAAAGTAGATTATCTTAAAGCATTTTCTTGATTCGTCATTTTATCTAGTCCACGTAGCATTTATTTCTTCGGGATACCTTATACATTTTTGTTAACCTCAACTCGTTCATTTTGAACGAAACTTCTCTTTTTGGCAAACATGGAAATATTCAATAGTTTTCTCCCATCATATTTCTGGAGAGATCAAATGATCTAAACATATTTCGTGATATATGCCACAGGACAGAGAAGAGATAGATAGCCTATGTTACATAACACATGAGTGCTAGCCAATCGGAGTATAGGGATAACGAATCTAGTGTTTATTTCTTTAACTCGTTTGTATTCTAATGCAGCCTCCATTATTGCAATTAAGATGACTCTGGCTTCCTTTATCTTATTCGGATTTAAAAAGCTTTGCTGCTTTCGAAAAGAAAAGAGCTGGATTTTGAATTGATCCATAAAATAGATGGATGAAAGTCTCTAACCGTAGATTTATATTGGCTTGTCTTGTTTCCAAATCTTTACATTCGTCCATACAAATGAACACGAGATTTGATCTAATCTGGAAGTCGATTTTTTGTTTTGTTTTATCTCAACGTTCATGGGACTTGGCAGCAAGTCAGCAATTCCCGCTTCACTCGATCACTGTTGTCAAATGTCATATTGTCATCAGAACACGGCCTCCAGTCTTTATAAAGTAACTGTTAAATACATCTTATACTGTTAAAGCTCAGGGCGGTAGGTCTATCGTTATGTGGTACTTACAAGAGAGATATTTCGTTCTTACAAGACATAAATTATTTGGTACGAAAAACGCATTCCCCTTTTTTATGCAGATTCTTGGGCTAAACTTTTTTTTACCCTTTCGCATTTGGAAAAAGATCCCCGTTCAAGAGTACGGATTCGCGACTCAAGTTTGTTACCGACGAGTTGAATTCAATAAGACAATTTCAATCGAGAGAATAGCATCCTAGTTTTAAAAAACACGGAAAGAATTGATGTGCTTCAATTTACAATACATGGGGTATAACAATTGACGTAAAATAGTGGTCTTATATTAACTATTCAAAGCTCTGCTGTCTGTTATTGTTTTCACTCCATGGATCGTGGCACATTCCTACATGTACATCTCTATGAATATTAAAAGCCATAGAACAAGGTCCTGAACCAGTCAATTGGATAGATGTTTAGTCCTGTATATATAATGTATAAACTAATTACATTATTTGTGTTTACCCAACGGACGGAGTGTGATCTATTCAAACCCGCTTTGTAATTACCATAATAAATAGAAGTTCTAATCGAGAACCAGCATAACTTAAGAAACATAATATGTTTGTCAGTAAAGACAATTACATTTCTTAAGTTTGGAATTGTTCTTGAAAGTTCATTTCACACTTCAAATAACCTATTTTTGCACAGGTCGACAATATCCAAGTTTCCGAAATTGTCGTCTTTATTTCCATGTTATACATTATAATAAAACATAAGAAAACATAATATACATCCGAAGTATAATAGTATTAAATTTGACTGGGTGAGTTAATTAGTTTATTTCAAGATCATGAGACGTTTGTAATTATTGTTAAAAAAAAAAAAACCAATTATGACGATGAACATAAAAACAGACGCTCAATTTTCGATCTGTGGAATACTTGTCTCCATCGATTGAGTTCAAGGACTGTGTTTTTCTCAGATCTTGTTATATACATCTATGGTGCAATTCTACAATGGATTGTAATATGAAGAGAATTGATTTTAGCGACAGACATTGGACGAATCTTGCTTCGTCTTTTATAGACAGCTGTCTTAGTGATTGGACTTTGGAGTATTCCAAATTAAATATAGTTTTGAAAAAGATTTTAGTTCGAAACCAGCGGTTTTTAATACCATAAGGGTAAAGTAAATATTTTGGAATTGCGCAAAAATTAGTAGCAACAATATATTTTTCCTGGGTTGTTAGAAATACCACTAAGCTGAAGTTTGAAGTACAATTATTAAACTCAACTTACTTAAGCATGCATATTTGGGAAGAAAAAATTATGGACATACGAAAATATTTAATTATTGATTTGTCGACCCTGGTTTTCGATTTTATACCCCTTAAAATATAGGAATATATTCAATCCGTTGAAGACCGGCAACTTATTAGCGGCATATATATTTGCTACTTTCAGCTGAAGTGTTCATCATGTAAACCGTGTAAACTCTGTTGTGGACCGTGTATCGCTACATAGCTTTTCTACATTGACTTCGGGGATTGTTAATTCATCGTTTAACTGTCAATACCTTGTGACAGTTACATGGAATGTTGCAATTTGCACAATCCACGAGGCCAAAATACCAGGCCATTATATTTGGTATAGAATATTATTTTAATTGTTAGTAAAAGTCGCCATATAGATGGAATAAACACCATTTTCTCCCACCTTTTTATTGTAATATGTATGTTAAATTGCATTATTTGTAAACGGAAATGTTAAAGATTCTCTATCAGCATTTTGGAAATAGGTATGCTACGATTAAAAGTTTTACTAACAAATTGTCGTGCACAGCAACACAATGAATGTCATCGCTGTCTCTCTCAATTTGACAATAATGTTTAGGGGAATTCTTTATTTCTGCTTTACTAATTTGTGCTAGACCCAAAAAGTAAAGAAAATTGGCCAAAATTCTTAGTTATTAGTTCAAACTCAAATAAATCTATATCAACAATATCACCTTTCACTTTAAATAAAACACTTATTTCTACAGCTGGCACTTTAAAAAATGTAACAAAAATGCGATCTGGTGACATTTTGGTTGAATGCACCAGACCGCAGCA
>JAVFBY010139559.1:0-11617 GCA_034781015.1 Tonicella lineata
CATGACTGTAAATCCACGTCGCCCTGTGGATGCATCTGCATCTACAACGAAAAAGAAACAAATAAAAAAGATAAAGCGGGGATACACGAAGGCCTACTTGACTAGACGGGTATAGAAGAGACCTTACCGTATCGGCGATTTTGGACGTCACTTCCTTTTTTTTTTTTCAATAACGGTTATGCTTTATCGGTTCCCAATGTGTCACGCTTTATGTCTTACATAATAAACGTTAAAAATAATAAGTTGACGTTTAAAAACGCTGGACCTGTCCTTTAACGATAACTATGAATGATGGGCATTTTACGCCACATCGTAATTTCTGTCTTCATAACAATTTACTTTATTCGTCAATTATATTAAAATCGTCCCGAAGTAATTCATATACAATTGATTGCTATTATGTGACATACATCGTTTTGGGTGCGATTCTAACCGATGAATAGGGAATGTTTGCCAATTTTATGCCGATTCCCCAAACAATTTCTGACTTAAGTTAAAATGTTGAGTTGCTGACTTAACACTTCTGTTTCGATTATTCTCAGCGGTTTTGTCTTTTCTGGTTAATAATGGCATGAATATAATAAATACCAACTCTGAATTATGAGATTTTTTTGTAAAGCCATTTAGTCAATTTCTAATTCTAAGTCGGAAAATCCTTTATGAAATCGTCACCAGAGGCAAAACACAATGGTATGAAGTCCACCAAACAATTATTTGTTTTATGTGGCCTTGACAAGATAATGCCAAAATTCCATATTACATATACATGTAGGCTCACTTACGACACGGTTTATCAACCCAGAAAGTTTATTTTAAAGTTGTCTTCCCCTTTTTAGGCTCCAAAACAACATTAACTGCATACCAGGATACAGTCAACACTTGCTTGTCATCAATTAATGAATTATTAACATTAAATGAGGTTATAAAAATACACATAAAAGTTTTATAACGTACACAATAAAGCTACTATGACGAAATAATTCTGATAAGAGTATGAATTATTTTGCAGTGAGGATCTTTTACCGTCAGATATAATATACGGGGGCTGGGCAAATAGAATAGAATATGATGTTTTATTTCAGATAAATTATGTCCATATACAGTGTTTTGCAGAATTTACCAAACATTAGTACATTTAGACAAGACATACTGCCATCTCAACCCCAAGCGAGACAAAAATACTCCATAGATTTTTAGAAGTGAACTTTTCAAGAGAATTATTGGATTGGTCCAATCTCTTCCTGAGTCTATACACACTCTTTCTTATTAGTTGACCGAAAGCTGACATGTTATTCAAACACTAAAACACTACAGTTTCATAAAGTTTTATTTATGACATTTTTCATAAAGCAACTAAAGACGGTAAAAATATGGAATTCACGACAATTGCTCCAGCGACTACTGCTCCGCGACAATTGCTCCGACGACAATTGCCCCGGCGACAATTGCTCCGGCGACAATTGCTCCGGCGATAACTGCTCCGGCGACAATTGCTCCGGCGACAATTGCTCCTGCGACATTTGCTCCGCCGACAATTGATCCGGAGACAATAGCCACAATTGCTCCGCAACAATTGCTTCGGCGACATTTTCTCCGGCGACAATTGCTCCGGCGACACTTGCTCTAGCGACATTTGCTCTGGCGACAATTGCTACGTTCCCAATATTGATATGCTGTATTAGGTACCATAATCAGCGAAACATGCATGATGTGGCTGATATTAGAGTCAATCCTCCGTAAGCTAGAGGACCTATTTAATATTTTTAATATTTATGTTTTTATGTTTTCTCCTCTTTAACCACCCACATATAATCTACGCACAATCCGAGCAAATTTCGCCAGATCATTTTTCGCCAGAGCAATTGTCGTCGGAGCAATTGTCGCCGGAGCAATTATCGCAGAGCAATTGTCGCCGGAGCAAATGTCGCAGGGGCAATCGTCGCCGGAGCAATTGTCACAGGAGCAACTGTCGTCGGAGCAAATGTCGTTTTTTCGGAACAATTGTCGCCGGAGCAAATGTCGCCGGAGCAATTGTCAGGTTACTAAAAATGTGAATTCTGCCTGTTTAAACCAGTGCATATGCTGTCTTATATAGTATGAACCGATCGTGAAATAAAATATACAAACATTATAATATATAGGCCTACTATTTATAAAGACATGTTAAAGGATTTATGAATAGCTCAGTTTTTAGCCTACAAGGCTTTCTAATGCCCTAAACGAATCTTTCGGGAACATTTTTTCTTTAATAAATCACAAAAGATGTCGAAATTGCATTTGTTATGTTCTCTAGCCCAAAAGCCCTACAATTAATGAGGAGATAATGTAACGTCACAGTACCCTCGAGTGCTTTTTAGACGATTGGACGACGATTCAAATTTACAGCTCATATGAATTCGAGCCTATTGTAAGGGACTATTGTGACGTTACCACCGAACATATCCGAAGAAATATGCAAAAAACAAGAGCCTTTTTATTTGTATTCATTATAATTACAAAAAAAATATATGTCATTTTTTTTTATATAATAATAAAACTTTATTTACTGATTTTAGAAAGCAATATAGGCTAAAACTGTACTATTCATAAATCCTGTAAGCGCTTAATTTGAAATTAAACAGTTAAATAAATATTATTTCAAAACTATATGAAATATTTGTATGTGGTTTACATAAAAGAGACATGGTCGCCCAAAATCAGTTTTTATCAACAAATTCAAATTGCTACGATTTGACGTAGTATTAACGTTTGTCCATAAATTAAAACGAAATTAAAATTGTTCAATGTGTACTTAGTTTGTAAGAGCCAAGAGAAATTATGCTAAAGAGGGCGTGCTATTCAGCATTCTTTGATTACGGTATTTTTCCTAACTCGAATTAAAAAGCTTCTGCTCTATCGCGTTTTGGCGACAGTTAATGGTGACCCAAGAGTATCACTTAAGTGAGGTTCAATTAAATGCCAATCATTTGCAAAAAATAATAGCGGAATTTCACGGATCAAACAACCAAACCTTCTTGCTACATATATGAATGTGAACCAAGGCCTTATTCTACGGGAGTTGCTGTCCCTGTAAGACTCTGGAACACTTACGAAATATGCCAATTGTAGACGTTAAAACTGTAGATTTATGTTTTTGAATTATGGTCGCACATTTTGATCACACTTATTCAATATACTTTTAACATAAAGACCACCAGCGTTGGAAATGAAATGTTGTCAGATCTCCGGTGATTAGCGTTTACTCTCTTCCGCACCTGAACACCATTGGTTAGATGGTATAAACATAGATTTTAAAACGAAATCAACGTTTAATGTTTTATTTGATGTATAAATTAAAATATAAACATTAAACAAGTCGAGAGTGGGGTTTACAAGCTCTTTGATAAGGGGGGCATCGTGTCGGTTTCGACAGAGCACATCTGCGCATCTCGTATAATACTGTCTTCTGAAAGAAGAAATTGAATCTGTAAAATATCCTTAGACAATTTTCTGCTATGAAAGCTTAAAAGGATTGTCCTGGCTGCAAAAACCCAAATGTCAGTTGACAAGTTACCCCTTTAAATACTCAAATATGCCGATGAATCAATCATTTATATTTTTATAAACCCGTGAACGAGGAAAACGATTTTCGTCTTTCGCCTTGCTGACAGCTGCCATTGTCTGCTTAGTGACTTTTAGGTCACGTGGATGTACTATAGGCATATATCTCAGTGTAACAGATACAGTGACCTATTTATTTAAATATAGGCTCTGCTTAGTGACGTATTGCCCAATATTTAAGTCTTGATTATGCGCTTCACATAATTCGACGAGAAAAGTATGAAGACATAAAAGTTATTGCAGGCAAGACCTTTCTTTTAAACTTATTAAAACTTACCAGACATGCATGTATTCGATGTTTAAACCACTATAATCCGCTCCCATGCACTTCACTTAGATACAAAAATTCACTATCTTTTACCGGGTTAAATATATATATATTTTTTTAAATTCAGAAATCGTACATGACGTCTCTTATTAATATTATAGACAATCATGCGATATTATTTATAATCCTAAGAAATGTATTTGTTTTGTTTTAAATCTACGAAATGTACATTATGATACCTTACCTGTGTTTTCGATAAGATAAGCTTAGCTATATATGTTACAACTAATACCTACCTAGATCATAAATGATAATAAGGTGATAGTGATAATATAATGAGATAACATAAAGCATTGTGTATTATACAGCTAATATGTTATTGCGTAAATTGTCTGTTTGTTTTGCTCAGGTTAAAATCCATCTTTTTCCAACATATTGTTGTTATCTGTATTGTACAGCTCTTTGAATTAATCATACACAAGCTACCCTACATAAACTTGACCGTTTGCTATTATAATGCTTTAATAAGGTTGCTAGCCTATGCTAGGTCTGGTTGGCTACTTTCTACAAAACAAATTGTTTATCCTTTGCTGAATTACTGCAAAAAAAAATATTTATAGCTTTTAACAGCTATTAATAGCTAGTTTCAACAACCTGCTAATTAAGGTCCTTCTAAATTATCAATTCTAATCACCGTCGGGGACATAAATTTATTATAAATATTTGTTCCCGGCACTGTGGAAACATCCCGGTCAGAAAAAAAGCCTGGAATAAAATGGAATATATACTTTATAAATGTAAAGAAAGAAATAAGTGATGTTCTACATTGCTTGTGAAAGTTCGTAGCTTCAACCAATTATAAATACTGTAGACGCACCATATATACAATCAATACAAATACGAAGAATAATGGCAATGAAAATCAGTCCGTTACAATCAGTAGTTTCCTTAGAGAACGTATTTTACAAAATTCTGTGGCATAAATACTTCCGTAAATAAACTAGTCAAGTGGTGAATCTGAGACGTACTTCACACGACAGACACTCATCATCTGGTCAGTTTGAAGTAAACCTTGACCTCGTTTAGACAAGGCCCTACTGTGCTGTAAGACAGTGATGGTCACTAACTAGACTCATTAAGTAACTATATAGTCATTTAGAATCATTTAAACCGCGGGGTTGAATCTCTGTCCGTCATCACACACATTAGTCATGCGCACTGCTGACCACGGACGATCAGCGCCTCCACCAATCAGACGTCACTTTATATGGAACTCTACCACGCGCAGACGTTCTAAACAGACAATCGTTGTTCGCTGTCAAGCGTGTCTCTATGGTGTTGAATTATCTTCTTATGTTAGGAGGCAGTACATTACTGTAGCAAAGAAAACCCTCATTTATCTCACTTGGGAACGCCAGAAATCCAGTTAGCAGAAACATGGCACGTTATTTAGTTCCACGGAGGTTTGGCTGATGTTGACAATTCTAATCACCCGAACTGACCCGTGCTTAGTTAAACTTATATCCCATAAAGAGGAGAGAGACATATTTTTGTGAAGTGGAAATGTGGGAAGTTATTTTGTGTTAAGTTAGGAAGGGAATTTGTGAGATATTTTGAGGGAGGTCTGTGGAGGTTTCTAATATCTACATCTGTTCCAGCATGTCTTTTTAAACAGCGAGTCTGTCATACCATCATACCAACACATCACTCCCCCTTCAAACGTTTTCATTATGTAACTATTTAACTCCTAATTTCGCCATTTTATTTCCATATTTTAGTTAACTGGGCGTCAGACGTCTTAAGTGAACTGGGCGCCCCAGAAATGTAAAAAATGACAATTAAAGATTTCTCAAATATCCGGGTAAATGAAACGTAACAATTATCTGCATTATGGTTATTCCTTAGTTTGGAAAGGGGGCAATCTGATTAGATTGGTGAACATTCTGAGGTAGGCCCCTACATCTCGATCTGTACAATATGATTGATTGATTATCTGATTGATTGATTGAATGATTATGTGATTGATAACCTGATTGATTCATTGATTCATTGATTCATTGATCCATTCTTTCGTTCGTTCGTTCGTTCGTTCGTTCGTTGCAACCGGTTAGTCATCTGGCACTGGGTTATATGTTACTTATACAATAAAGGATCGGCGATCGAGCGTTTCTTACAAAATTACCCACTGCTGCTGAATTTAAGAATTCCAAATGCGTGCTAAATAAATATGTGAAAACTCATAAAGAGGTTTCGTATAAATAATGAAGTAAGTGTCGTGCCTGACACCATCGAGCACGAGTTCTTAACCGGAACTACCTAATTGCCACGCTTGGAACAACTGGGTCACATTATTTCCGTCTGTGTGTCCTCGGTATTGGCTTGAAAAACAAACTTCCATGCAGGTTATAATATAAAAACTGTCTTTATAATATAAAACAGTATCTTCAATGACATTACGACTAATTAAAGTGTTTTATATAGGCTACGATTTTCAGCAGTAAATCCATGAAATTGTTTGCAGAATATATTATAATTGTAAACAAAACTTTTGACCTTTTTATTTATCAGCTAGCAGGGCCTAGTTTATTTTATATAATTGATGGATTCTTTTCACTGTGGAATACTAAACCCTATAGTTTCTTTCGTCCAAGAAATCCTTCCTTGAATTTTTGGTTTGGATTGTTTTCTTCACTTGTATGATATAAATTGAAACAAATAAATGAATGCATATAATGCATTTGTCCAAACAAATGAATTGTCCAAACAATCAGTAGGCCTAGCCTACACAACTTGTGTGAAAGCTTAACCCAATAAACACACTATTTGTCACTAATATAGTATTTCTTTACTTAAAATATACAATTAAATTTGTCCTGGCGTTGTTTTATCAGTTAAGTGCTCCAGATGACAAAATGGCGTATATGCAAATTTGCACGCGCTGTAAAAGTTGAAACTTACTCATCGATCAGAACGTCCGATTCTACATTATTAACTTCTCCTATTTCTTCCCACTTTTAAAGGTTTTTGTCAATAAATATTTTGGCCCTGTATATGTTTGTATTCAAGGCAATTTCTCCTTCTCTGCGTTGGTTTGTTGTTGTTGTTTTTATCTGCATGGCTTTCCGGAGAACGCATGCGCATGATTACAACTTAGTTCGTCATTCTTCGGCTGTATTTTTGGTGGTACCACCAGAAGTCATATCTTTACCTTTTAATTAAACGACAAAAAGATATGAAAACTTATGGCAAATACAGAAAGTATATAACTTTTTCTAACATGGAAAAACACAGAAACTTGCCGTTTTTTCTTTTATAAATAATGTTTGACCTTCTCACGGCCTTTAAATTATTGAATAAAACTTGGTTTCCTTTCCACCCACATCGCAGTAATAACCTGGTGCCCAAGAGCTTTCTACTCAGGCGAATGGAAGACTTCGTTTACAATAACCATGTTGGTTCCCATGAGATTTCTATACCACAGAGGGTGGAAGATTTCACTCACACTTTGTTTAGAACAAAAGGATGAATATTTTGCTTTAGGCGATTCTTTGAGCATCTTGTGAGTGAAGTTGAAACACCTGAGTGAATGACATGTTTGGAGCACGGAGAATGAGGAAACAGAGGGTCTATCCAGGCAGAAAAACCTCTTCATCTCCCCTGTCAGTCTTCAGGGCACATATCCCTCCCCTCTCTCACGTTATCAGGTGTCCGGTAGAGCATCACCATTTAATGTAAACATGTCCGTTGATGGAATTTCTATTATTTACAACTAAAACACCCGCATTGTGATGAGATTCGATGCTTATAATGGGATTTTATTTAGCATGATCTGAATTCAGAAAAACTATTGATTTAATGGATTGACCAAAAAAAAACATAGAGACATTGGTTGTAATAAAACCCTTGGTTTTGTGGGTTTGTATATATACTTATATAACATTATATAGTGACGGTACAGGGCATGAGACTAATTATTTATGTTACAAGGCTTAATGGATATTCAACGTGGGGAAATATACCCATAAAAGTCTTACTATGTTACTATCCCAGCTTGTAAATCTGACTGAAACAGTTTCTTAATTTATGAACATAGCTTTGTTTCATTGTCGTTGTTGTTGCTGTTAATCTATTCGGGAGGCATTCAGAAGCTAAGGGTGATATTTATATAATGATATTATTGTTGTTGTGCATCTTTTTAAGTAGAGAAGGCTACTTTGAAAAAAGATTCCTCATGACTGATTTAACGTTGAAATTTATTTGTTTAATTATTATAAATTATTCATTATTAAATCCATTCGTCGACAAGCTCTTATTTCAGAAAAGAAAAGGTGATAATTTATTTTAACCTCTAAAACATGATTCTCTCATGGACTAAATCTATGCTGAAAATATAGGTTAAAAGACTTAAAAGAAAAGATAGTTTTTGGTAATGTTGAATGTGGCTAAAATGTCGGATTTTCCCTGATTAAAAAAAGCTTTACTTCAGCTTCCAAAAACTTACTGAAGTTGAGTAATCGGCGTTCAAAGTCACATCCCCCCACTACAAACTGAAGAGCTTGGTGGTAGCCATATTGATGTCAATAATAACTACAGTTGAATTACATCCAATCAGAATCCAGCCTTTTCGATAGCATAGGACTAAATTCGGTTTCCGTTCTGACGTCACGCGGTGCCAACAAGAGTTGTCGTTCGCTTGCTGTGAACTATAGAGATGTAAATGGGACCATTTGACACTTATTGCGGTTTCCTGTGAGTTAAAAATGGCAGACTTCATTAGTTTATGATTTTATACTTTCGTCCCTGTGTGGTAAAGTTATGGTCCACTGATGAACAAAAACAATGCTGCCTGTTTTACAGTTTGGTTGCATTCTTTCGATACAGGTATGGGTTATTCATAAGCTTTCTGTCCCTTTAAACGTAAACTCAACTTGCGAAGCCAACTCCATCTCCAATTACCATTCTGCAGCAGTTTTATTTCTGAATGATCCACTAAATGTATACATTTTTAAGAGATGCAAGTTTTACTGCTCTATGATAATACGGCAGATGTTTAGACATTTTTGGTACAACGAATAACTGTTATGAACAGACTATAACTTATATATAGGAAATTTACAACTAAAACTAGACGTTTAGTTGAATTGATATACACAAGAAACTGAAAGAAAAGGATGGGACCAGTTCTTCAAGCCTCCTATTCTGCAATTCACTCTTACATATATTTTAAAAGACGGGAAAACCCATCTAACAAGTGGGTTTCTTCAGAAACTTTAGATAACATTTGATAATTTTATGCATATACGAGCTACGTCAGTGTGCCGTGTTGGCGTTGTGTTTTTTTTATCGGTTAGAGACTATAGTAGTAGTATATATAGAGCAGAATGGGTACCCTTCCTTTTATGTAATAACCCTGGGTTGTAGAGATACCACAAAAATGTAAAACGTTAAGTAAACACTTCTGTCCTCCAGAGTTTGGTCAATACTGTTTGAATCTGTATTTACTGTAAAATATGATTGATTGATTGATTGATTGGGGTTTAACGCCGTACTCAGGGGTATTTCACATATATGACGGCGTGTTCAGTATATGTTTTATGCTCATATTTTGCTTATATTCTAATAAATTCGATTACCCGCGAGTTCACGTTTATGTGTAGAAGTAGGCTACATTCTATGTAAATGTTAAAGTCAACCAAGGCGATTTGTTTTCTGCTACGAAATATAAATTTGGCATTAGTAAGCTATAAACTCTTGGTTTATACTTTTTTGTACGTGTTTTACCTCCTTGTGTGTCAAACTTTCGCCATGATTTGAAGTTAACTGTTTTAGTGTTTCGTGTATAAAACTGAACAGCAAAAGGAACAACACATACAATTAAATAGCAAAAAACAAACTTTATTATGAGACATTTCAGCTTTAACAAAATACATACTTAGTCTGGCGGAAAATTGAGAATTAATGTTTTTGCGGAACATCATAGGATCAATTAAAGGGGAAGAAAACAAAAAATAAAGTGAGCCTAAGTAAATACGCTGTAGAGAGCAGTTATAAAGAATATAATATGAATATAGCATTGAGTATTTTATAGGGGGGGGAGGGTCTACAAACAAATCAACTGACCCGGAGTAGATAGGCCAACTCATGCAATACAGCTATGTATCCATTCTGTGGCCTTCAATCGGGTTTCCCCTACATTCAGTTTTGTAACTATAGTATTTTTTTTCAAGATATTGCACGACCCAGGTTTACTCTCTAATTATATATGAATTGTTTTGAAATATAACGCGCAGTGCCAAGGCTGGCATATACTGTGTGTCTCTAGTTTTTGGTTATAATCGACTCGCTTCTATCCTGTGTCAGAATGACAGCTGATACGAAATCCCTAAATCCTATCCTGTTTTTATTTTGACCAGTGATTGACATGCCCTACTCAGTTATACCCATTTTTTGCTGTATATAGAAACTTTGATGGAGGCCAAAGAAGGCATAATGGGTGTCATAAGTGGCATTGACAAGTTGGTGTGTGAAATTTACAAGTAAGCAAAGCTATCTGATTATGGTGCTTTTCCCAACACAATATTCAGAGACAAGTGTATACATGCAACACGGCTCCAGTCATCAGCCAAGAGTGTGTTTACTATTAAAGTACCACAATCAAGACAAGTCAATGTGTAAAAAGGTGAACAGGACAAACTATTTCAATAGTTATGGTATGAAGTAAAAGACCTGGTTTATATGGCAGACAAACTATCGAAAGACTTAAGTGACTTTATTTCAAAAACTGTTGAACCAATTCAATTTAAGACATTTCTGATACAAGCTGATGAATAGTTGATATATAATGTATGCACGAAGGTTATGAGCCCTGCCTTCTACGGATGCGGTTCCGTATAAGGATAACTCCGTAGATACATTAGCAGAGAGCGTGGGAACTCACCCATATATGGACAGCTGGCCGAACGCCTCACTCCTTATATAGATCGGTGGGTGGTCTTTGGTTGAATATTCACGAGGAAGGCTTCCGAGAAAAGTCAGTTGTGCATATCGAAAAAACTCATCAAAATACCGCAGTCTTCTTTAAAACCTTTTTCTTTCACAACTAGTGTGAATCAGTTTTATAAAATGGAAAGTATTGAATTTTTCACGAAACATTGATAACGCTTTATACCGAAATTCTGAGGTATAGCCTTTTTAACCTTTCACAATTCCTGCTGGAATCTATTTGGAAATGACAAGGAGCTTAACGCTATGGTTAAAAAATTTTCGTTTGTGAAATTAGGTGACGTCAATTCTTTATTGATCAGACTGTTAGGCCTATATAGCCTTAATTCGTGATCCAATTACGTTGAAAAGCAACATCTTGTCACACTAGACTTGTTCCTGCAACTTAAAAATGTTAGTACAACATATGTTGAACTTGATAGCCTGTTCCAGAGGAAACGTAACGTCCAACTGCAGATATTGTCTATATTTGAAGAAAAAAACGTTCGACTTCAAATAATATTGTTTCGACAGTTTGTATCTTCCTTTAAACAGGCTGGGTTAAGTGTATTGATTATTCCCTACTCTACTGAATAAATGTAAAATAAGTATTTTTTTATTTATTTACTTTTTCGGGGTTAATTTTTACCTGCGGCGAAGCTAAGCAGGTCTACGAGAGCTTCGCGTTATGGTGGTGGTGGTGGTGGTGGTCGGGGTGGTGACAAAGTTAATATTAAAAGATAGGGGTGACAATGTTAATGTTAAGAG
>JAVFBY010139670.1:0-11617 GCA_034781015.1 Tonicella lineata
ACAGAAACTCGCTGATTTTCATTTTAAAAATAGTTATATACGTTAAACACGAATACAGGTTAGTGTGCCTTTAACATATTAAAGAGGGACCAGTTAGTCCATTCTTAATCATGATTTTAGGTAACATGGCTTTATTTAGTCAAAAATACTGAGCCATTGTAGTTTAGTTTAGAGGATTGTAGTTGGTGTAAGGTAATGCTTGTTAAGTATGATTCTAGCAGCTTGTTTTTGTAATTTGTAAAGTCTCTCTAATTATGTTTTGTTGGCATTTCCCCAGATTGTAAGACAATAGTCGATATGAGGTTTGACATATGCATTGTAGAATATTTATTTTAAGTTCTTGTTTAATAAGGTTTTATTTTGGTTTAAGATTTCTAGTTTTATTGCTAATTTTTTTTACATACCTGTGTTACATGTGTTTCCCAGTTTAAATTTTGATTCATATTCGGTCCAAGGAGTTTGTCTTCATTCACTTGTTGTAGAACACAGTTATTATAAAGTGGTTTATGGTACCAAAACCTTTTATTGCAAAACCATTTATTGCATAAAATATCATTGCCCTATGGGTGGTCGTGTGGAGGCTTTCCGCCCCCGGCCTGGTGAGTGCACAGTTCTGGACGGACGACCTGGTAGAGCCGTATCTCACTGTTTCTGTTCCTGAGAACGGTATGCCGGAATTCCTCCCCTGGAGTACGTCTGGATTACTGTGCGAGTCTCGTACATACCGCCTCTACAGAGGTAACGAATCTGAAAGAAATTGTGTTCAGGTACTTGTGACTTTATGAAATCTTTCAGGATTTTGTGAGGTTCTACTGTTTCATTGGTTATTGAGGTAGACAGGTTGGTTTGTATTCTTGGTGGAACGTTGACAAAAAATTTGTTTAGTTCATTAATTATTAATTTAGGATCCGTAAGTACATGTATCTTTGTTGTATTGTCTGTGTCGATAGGTATAGTTAGTTTTGTGGGGTGGGTTTGCTCATTATCTGGTTGAATTTCTATAAAATATTAGATTAGACTGTAGTTGAGCGCATTCTTTACTGAAGACATTGATCACAACATGTATCTCACAGGCACGCTAATATTTAAAATCAGCTGACGCATATTGTTGAATCTTTTCATTGATTAATTTCATATCATTTGAATTAAAATTTTGAGTCAAACCCCGGCTATAAATTTGCCACTGCACACTGATCTGACAGCATTTTGAAACAGGACTCCCCGTAATGTTGCTGAAGATTTCGGACTCCTGCTATCTGGCCACGTGACATGGAAGGGTCAATTGCACATGTTCTAGTTCACACATTTTTTTTCGTTTGTTTTGAAAGGTTTCGACGGACAGACAAATTATTTAAGAAATATATCTTGAACCTGTTATTTACACAAATCTGCTCTTATATGCATTCAAACAAAAACAAACAAAACTTCAGGTATTATAAGTTAGTAAAGTTACTGATAAATCTTAGAATAAATAAAGTATGGGATAAATATATAAAAATATGAAATCTGGGATAAAGGATTTATAAAGCTTGTTATGTTATTTCTATTTGTACCGAGCCTCTGGCCATATTACATAACTCCTTTGATAAATGTGATATCCTAGATCACTCATTTAATATCCTCTATAAACAGTGTAGGCCTACATTGTATAACACTGCGTGAGGTGGAACTTCTGGTTCATATTTCACTGACATTTCAACATCAGTGACAACATATTTTCAAGCTGATGAACAGTTTAACATTTCTCTGATAGAAGATGATATTTTAATACACAAACATATCCAAATTAAGGCCAAGATCGACTTGTTTTTAATCTCTGTGATTATAAAATGTTACAAATGCTTATCTCTATGTAACACGATTATTTTATAATGACATCAGGTGGAACCTTTTGTTTTAATTCCCCTCAAATCATTATGGTTCATCTCACAGTATTAGACCGTCTTCATGATGAGTATGATAATAAACATTTAGAAATGGATTCATACAGATCAACAGATGAATGTTTCTCTTAGATTCAAATGTCAGGGTCATAGTCATATGTGCACTGTATCTTGGTTACTATTTAACTTAGACTTTTCATTTTGAAACTTGTATACTGCATTCATCTCCATATATGCAGATTTGCAATATCCAAAAAATCATGAAATTTTCCACATACATGTTTAGTTACCCTGTCAAATTTACATGGCAATTTAAAACAGCCCTCAAGTACATGTATGTGTCTATGTACATGTTTGTATGATAGGAATTCAATTTTAAATATTGGATCTTTGTAATTTTTGCCAACTCAAAACAATATACCCATTCGGCATATGCAAGATTTAGGGACGTGTGTAGTAGTAGTGGTAGTATGGCAGGCCATTGTTGCATTCCATAAATATAGCATCATGACATTATTGTTGGCGTCTGGCACCGCGATATGAGACTTCATTGTTGCGTCGTGTTGCATCGTGTTGTGATACTGTCGCCATGATCAAATATTTATGAACTACCGAACACAACAATGGTCTGAGATACGAACACTAGAATTGTGGATGCTTATGTCTTCAAATCTTGCTGGTGGGTGGTTGGGTGGGAGCTTCCTGATGCCCTGGTTCTCTCGGAGTTAAAGGGCATCAGGAAGTAGGTTTTTTTTTTTACGTGTTATCGTTTTTTCTTTTTTTCCCCCTTTTTCTGTCTTGTCTTTTATGTTGCCAGTGAAGTGAACGGTGGTTTCCTCCACCCATGGGGCTGGCACGCCGTCGTATAGGTGAAATACCCCTGAGTACGACATTAAACCCCAATCTTTCAATCAATCAATCAATCAATCAAATTTGGAATATGGCTTCTTTTAGTTATTAAGGCAGGTGGTTGGATGGAGCTTCCTGATGCCCTGATGCTCTCAGAGTTTTTTTTATGGTGTCTTTTTGGTCCTTTTTTCCCTTTTTCTGTCTTGTCTTTTGTGTTGCCAGTGACATAAACGGTGGTTTCCTCCACACATTTTGCTGGCACCCCGTCATATTGGTTAATACCCCTGAGCACAGCGTTAAACCCCAAGCAAGCAATCAATCAAATCCCTACTAATTCCAGGTTGTTTACTTAGCTGTTTGTATTTGATTTATCATTATTTCTTTTTCAATAAAAATACAATTTTTGTACTAACAATACTGGTGAAGGCTCGACTGTATTTATGAAGTGTATTTTATAAATTGGGAGTGTATTTAATAGGTTGTACATGTAGCCTGTAGGTCTAGTGGGCTTTGTCTTCATAAACATACTGTAAATGTCAGCTTCTTCATCTATACTCCATTTTGAAGTACCAACATTACGCTTTGGGAAATTGACCCTTTTGGGCCTCTTTCATAAAATGTTGTACAACAGATCTGTATTAAGTTAGGTGGTTTTATAGAGTGAAGCAGCTTGTGACCATTAACTTAATCTATTTGTCTTTCTATCAGTACCTAAATGGACATGTACATGTAGGTGTATATTTATTCTAGGGCTGTAAATATACATCCATATTATTGTGATACATAGTGATACACTGACTGATGTAACCCTTCTAGCGCAATATGTCTGAAACAAAAATTAACCCAGAAAGAGGACCTGCACATGCTAAAAGAAGAAGAAATAAAAAAAATAAAAATAAAAAGCACCTGCCTGTCTCGGTTTAGTAAAAAAATTAGTATCCGTTGAGAAAGCAGACATGACTTTGAATGGTCCATCACTGCCATCACATATTCAAGTCTTCTGTTTCTGCCCTTTGGTTAAATAATGTCAGTCCTGGTTACCTGCCCTTTGGTTAAATTAAAGCAACGGTTTAGGCAGAGGAGTGTCCACTCCTCCTTTGGACAGCCTGAAGTCAACAATTGCCATACTTGGACACTCTGTTTTAAGAAACTTTAATATGCAGTTACCTAAAAGGTAAAGGAAAATGCCCATTTTGGACAGCATGATTTTGATTTCTGACTAAGCCCTGACTTCTAATGCCTGCCCTGGTTACCATGGTTACATGTACCTGCCCTTTGGTTAAATAATGTTGTACCACATTTTATGGACGATGCCTTTTTTAATTTAACAACTGTTTGTATTGCTATTCGCTGCAATATACAGACATGACAGAAGTATATATGTAGCTAAGTACAATGTACAGTACATGTTGAATAGTGTATGTATGGTAGTTGCTCTGTTATGTATTATTTAGAGCCTATAAGAAGATTTAAACAGTAAGTAGTCCGTTTATCCCCGGGTTTATCGCAATACAATTTGTTGTTTGTTTTTTTTTCATCGGAGCTGTGCAATTTCTATGTCATTTGTAACTTGTCTGAAGTGTGCCAAACTATAATCCACCCTGCTTCATGCGATGTGGCGTCATACACGTTTACAATTGGAGGCTCGTAAACATGCCAAGGGAGATAAGTTGGACCCTGAAACCTGTTTTACGATATTAAAAAACGACACAATTTTATAACATCATAGAGGTTTTTCCTCTGTCACATCATTAATATGAGTCGCATTCAAATCCATTTTTAGGTGAAATACCCCTGAGTACGGCGTTAAACCCCAATCAATCAATCAATCAATCAATCAAATCCATTTTGCTTTATGAAATCAACGTCAGGGTCCAAACTTATTTCCCATTCCAACATTTACGAGTCCCCCCCCATTATAGCATGTGGGAAAAGGCATTATTTATTATAAGCTTATATATATTCATGTACATGTATATAAATATATTATATTTTAACTATATAATCACATTACTGTAAATGTATTTATGTGCGTCCAATTATGACCATACCCAATTCCCAAGTGTTGTTACCATGGAAATGGAAGACATTCATTGGTCAATTATTGGAGAGGTTGTGTTAATTAACTCTGTTATTGAAAACAACAACAAAAATTAACTGTGGGCTTGTATTTTATTTATTTGTCGTTTTATCCAAAATACTCTATTTTAATATTAATGTGAACAAAGCTTAAAAGAAAAACAAAAAAATTATAAAGAGAAATATGGAACCTGCTAAATGCTAATCTTTTTTATTATTTAATAGTGTTTTAAAACTATGCATAAAAATAGTGCCAGTGGTTTAACATACAAACTTGTCGCCCCAATATTAAGACAGATTTTTAACTTATTTTTTATTTTATTTTTGATGAGTTATGGTAAGAACTGTATGTGGCAGAAAAGCTGTTTACTGATTAAGTTGGTATCAATTCTGTTATGTAATAATATTTCACATTTGCTAATGATTAGGCTTTATTAATTTGCAACATTAGCCTCAGTTACTTAGACATTGACCCTCGAACAGTTGTTTAAATCACTCAGGTTTACTAATTTTACGATGTTTGGTTTCCAGGCTTCTTCAAACGGACTGTCCAAAACAAAAAAGTCTATTCCTGTGTGGATAACAGAAACTGTCACATTGACAAAAGTCAGAGAAAGAGGTGTCCGTATTGTAGGTTTCAAAAGTGCTTACAAGTGGGCATGAAACTTGAGGGTAAGTTTAGAAAAATCTTAGAGGACAAGTACAGCCTTTTTTTAACCTCAACTTATTATTTTTAATGTTTATTTTGAAAGACATTTAAGCGTGTGACTGTGACATTGGGAACCAGTAAAGCATAGCCATTAATTAGTTAATTTCAAAGCCGGAAGTGACATAAAAAAAAAACACTGAGATAATGAGGTACAAGTACCGGACTGTACATGTACGTCTCCTAGTTGACTCGTCTACATCTATAGCCAAACAGCGGCAACACATCAAAGCTAAACTGTGCAGAAAGGCATTCACGACTAGACGGGTATAGAAAAGACCTGGTTTATCGGCGATCTTTTACGTCACTTCTACTTTTTAAATTAATAAATTAACGGTTATCAGTTCCCAATGTGACAGGCTTTAATGCCTTACAAAATAAATGTTGAAAAAATGCTGGTGTTGTCCTTTAAGTGTGAGAAAGAGATGTTCATTTTGTAGGTCTCAGAAGTCTACCCCTTGTACTGGCATACCCTATAAATGCAATTGATTAAATTACCTTACCCATTGTACTGGCATACCGTACGATTGACTAACCTTACCCATTGTACTGGCATACCCTACGATTGACTAACCTTACCCATTGTTCTGGCATACCGTACGATTGACTAACCTTACCCATTGTTCTGGCATTGGGCATACTGTAATATGACTAACCATAAGTATGGCGTTAAATCCTAACCAAACAAGCAAAGTTACTCCTTATCTATACCGAAATTATAGAACTTAATTCCAAATTATTCTATATACATAAATAATATGTACTTTTCAAACCTTTTTTTCTCTGTATATGTCATTTAATTTTTTGTTTATAAAGTAACAATTTAATGCCATTTTTTTATTTTATTTTATTCTCAACATTTATTGAATTGTTTCTATAACTGTTCATTATCAACAGATGTACGTGATTGTATTTAATATTAAACTGGTTGTTACTTTTCAGCTGTGAGATCGGACCGTATGCGAGGTGGAAGGAACAAGTTTGGCCCGATGTACAAAAGAGATCGGGCGTTAAAACAACAGGCAATTCGACAACAACAACAACTATTAGCGTCATGTCAGATGCGACTGTCGAACGGAATGACCCCTATTCCCATGCCGATTGAAGATGTGAAACCTAATGCCGGTTTACTCATGGGTAACGGAGTGATGGACTTCGGATTGCCGCCCAGCCCCCATAATCCACACAGTGTCCAATCAGCGATGAGCCCGCCTTCTCCGCCAGACAACCACATGATGTCTACCTACCACAACCACAATATTGTCACGTCTGGACACTCCCCTCCTCCCGGCAACATGTACGCCATACAGCATCATTACAGCGGCGTGGGGACACTCATGTGCCCCTCCCCTACCCCCCAAGCCTTGATACCCACACCGCAATCAATTCCGCCACTTATTAAGGACATGCAGGCGAGTATTGTCGACGAGATGCAGGTCCGTCACAAGATGGCTTCGTTCATCCAGCACGAGTTTGACGAGCTTCATGTCACACAGAGACCCGAGTCGTTGATAAGGATTCTATGTCAGCTATCAGACCAATGCCTTTTCCTTATGGTCGAGTGGGCTAGAAATTCTGTCTTCTTTAAAGAATTAAAGGTAAGTTGTGGCTGAATTAAGTCTACTATTCCTAAGAAAGGGCAGGTGGGGGTGGGAGCTTGCTGTACCCTGAGACTCCCATCACCAACCTTATTTGTTCTGGCGTCCTCTTTTGTGTCCTGGCATCCTCTTTTGTGTCCTGGGTCCACTTGCACAAAGACTCCTTAAGCTAAGGTGACATGACAGCACAATACCTTTAGTACTGGTCGTCATAGTAATTACGGTCACCTTAGCTTAAGGAGGCTTCTCTCTTTAATTTTTAGGGCTTGGCCACCGTCATTTGAGTAAAATAACCTTAAAGTATGCCATTAAACCCTAATTCAATCAATCAAGGGTAAAAAAACACAAAATCTCCCACAAAAGCTCCTCATGTTTTCAGTTCACTGTTATCATCCAGTAAAAAATCACCAGGATCTATGCTTTTAGAGAGTGTGCCAAGGGAGATAATTTACATCCTAAGGGAAATAACTCTGTCAGCATTTGACTTTAAGGTAAATAACAAGTGGGTTCTTCTGAAACTTTAGATAACACTTGACAATTCCCTACAAAACGTTACCAATCAAACAAACAAACAAACAATTCCATACATATAAAATCAGTTTAGTTGTTCACGGACACAAATGTTGTACATTTCAAACCTCTTCTGCAGTGGAGGCGGGTGGTTGAGCGGGAGCTTCCTGATGTCCTATAGTGCTCTAGGAGTTAAATGGTATCAGGAAGTAGGTTTTTTATATGTGTTGTCGTTTTTCTCCTTTTTTTCCCCCTTTTTCTTTCTCCTCTTTCATGTTTCCAGTTACGTGAATGGTGGTTTCCTCCACCCATGGGGCTGGCAGGCCGTCATATAGGTGAAATTCCTCTGAGTACAGCGTTAAACCCCAATCAATCAATTCTGCAGTGGAGGTGAAAGGTATTAACGCGGAACTACTACCTGTTAACCACCTCCTTTACATGCGATTTCATAGTATTATTATATTAACTAGCCTGCAAAGGAGATAGTGCTGGCGCGTTGAAGTAGTAGTGGCGCTTTCATACCTTGTTCACCTCCACTCAAGAAGAGGTTTGCTCAAACTTGGATGCTTCATATTGCGCGTCATTTCTGTCCGTGGACAACTCAAATAATTTGATATGTATGGATTTGTAGAATGTAATCTAAAGTTTCAGAAGAGCCCACTTTTTGTTTACTTTTTCCCCATTTTTAATAGTTTAGCATTTGTTGGTGATGAAGGCATTTTTTGTGCTCATAAAGTTATGATTTAAGTAGGCTGGTGGAGAAGGAAATTATTTGTTTTGGGAATTTTTTTCTCAAAGATTAAATATGAACTCTGCATTTATTTCACCTAAAAGTTTATCTTTAAAATTTTACCAAGATCCTATAAACTTTGCTTCCTCTTTTTCATTTGGAAATGTTGTTTTTTGTTTAGGTTGAAGATCAGATGAAACTGTTACAGCATTGTTGGAGTGAGCTGATTTTACTGGACTTTGTCTTCAGGCAGGTCAAAGAGTATTGGCAGGATGAATTTGTTCTGGTGAGTACTCTCTCTCTCTCTCTCTGAGTACACTTTCTCTCTCTCTGAGTACACTCTCTCTTTTTTTGGGACAGCCACAAATCAAAAGTATGCCGTCCAAAATAGTCTTTTTCCATCTGTTTGTAAGTAACTGGGTGTTCAATCTTCACTATCTTCTGCATGTTAAACTTTCTTAAAACAGGGACTGATTATCCCTTCGTTAGAATGCCCCTTTTTTTTCATATACCGATAAATGTTAAAGACGAAAAAGCTGTTTTAGAGTTGGTTATAGAAATATAATACTCCGGCTTGCAAATACTTAGCGCCAAACAAAATGTCTTTGTGGCAAGTTTGTCATAGTCGATATTATCTTATTGTCTCACTCAAAGCACTCCTCATGCCATCCTACACTCACAGCTATAGGGGAACAAATCTGTTGGGGCCCGCGCCGTGGCTTGGTGGTTAGAGCGTCTGACTGCCGTGACTACCGATCCTCCTTCGATGTACCGCACGGGTTCAATCCCCCAGTGGACCTGCTAAGGTACAGAGAGAGTCACATAGGTGACTTTGGCTATAGCAGGGGTGTTTTTTCTGTGGTTTCCTTCTCGGTTTTCCACCATATCAAGTAGGATTGTCTAAGAAGTGGAGAATCCTTCGTCATATAATTATATTATAGGTGAAATACCCCTGAGTACGACGTTAAACACCAATCGCACAAACAAACAAATTTGTTGTGATGCCACATTTGTTTCTTCATATATACATGTAATGGCCTATAGATGGAATACCCCTAAGCACACAGAACTGCAGTAAGAAAGTACTTCACCAGCAAACTAACAGCAACTCATTTTTTTCTTCTTTACAGGCCAGCGGTCACCATATACCCTGTTCTTATTTTGACAAGATCGGCTTGGGCGATGTACGAGAAAGATTATTAGAACTCATTAAGAAAATACGAGACTTAAAGATAGATTACCAGGAATATATCTGCCTGAAATTTTTAATTCTTCTCAACCCAGGTATGTGTGTGCACAGTATTGTTTAAAATTCACAATAGAAGACATATTTGTAAGAAATATATATATGTGATATATGATTTTTTGCTCATTTTTTTGCCTTTTCTGTCTCTTCTATTATGTTGCCAATGATGTGAACGGTGGTTTCCTCACCAATTAGGACTGGCACGCTGTCATACAGGTGAAATACACCTGAGCACACAGTACTTAAACCCAATCAATCAAGCAATCAATCCTGGTTTTCCGCCAAACATTGTGGCCTAGTTGTTCAACGCTTGCAGATGTTGTGATGCAGCAGGAAACAATTGATTCTGTGTCCTCTGTCCTAGCCTTGTCTTTTGCGAGCTACATCCTGGGTGCCTTTACTCGATTAATTGAAATAATATTGAGTAGGACTTAAAACATGAGTCAGAAACACACAATTAGATGAATGTTATATTATTTTCATAAAAAAACTTTGGTATATAAAGAGATTTCTTCTTTTGGAAATTTGATTTTACTGGGAATCTCATAGCTTTTGCCAAGGGAGATAAGCCGGTTTTATGACACGATTGGCAATGGAAAGGGATCGTACACATGTATGTTAATAATAACATATAGGAAAAACTTTTTGGACATTATTGTTAAAATGAGTCTTGTTTAAATGCCGTTGTAAAACCAGCTTGAAAGGTCAAATTACCTCCCTTGCCATGATTTGCTTGTTCCCCATTATTACAGGATCGTCATCAACATTATTTTATTATGAATATTTTTATGTTTTTTCTCTTGCCTTAATTCCCGATTATTATTTGTCCTTTCAGACGTGTCTGGAGTTGATGGGATTGGATTTGTTGAACAATGCCAAGAGAAAGTCAACGCCTCACTGCTGGAATACTGTATGAACTTTCACCCCGAAATGAAGGACAAATTCGGGCAGGTGTTGCTACGGTTACCGGAAATTCGTTTAATTAGCATACGCATGGAAGAATACCTTTATTACAAACATATGAACGGAGAAATTCCCGAACAAACTCTCCTTATGGAAATGTTACACTCGAAACGGAAATAATTCAGTTCTGATTTTTGTTTTGTTTTCTGTGTGCTACAACAACAACAACGATGACATATAACATAAGAAAAATATTGACTGCGGTGCCTTCATTACATTTCACACCTCTTGAAATGTAGCTTTGTTCCGGTGGATTTTTTCGAACATTCAAATGACAGAAAAAACGACAATTATCCAAGTTTGAGAAAGAAGGAGAAAAAAAATGGCTTTATGTTCACAAGTATTTTGATCATCACTTTGACCCCAATGTTATAGCATGTACACGCGGCCTCAATCCTGACATAGACTGGCAGCCATTTTGAAGGGTGATGTGTGTATTAAGAGACATCATCTAGACTTGTGATTCATCCTGAAACAGAGTTTAAAACAGACTACTTATTTTGTACAGTTCAAGTTGTTATTGTTAAATATATACATATTGATAACCTTTCAAAATGATTATATACATACATATTATATATATATATATATCTCCTATAGATATCTGCTTGTTATCTTGTGAATACCGCGCGGACGCACAATGCGTACAGATTTTACAACTAAACAACAAAAAAAATGATTGGACTATTGATCTTCATTCTTGTTACTGGAATAGAGATCAGTACAGTTAGGAGATAATTGGGAAAAGGAAGGAAGATTTTCTACCCTTAACTCTGAAAACTCCTTACTGCAAAATGTGATTCTCCTTACTGCACAATGTTGCTAAATTGGTATTTTTTAAGTTCATGTAGACATGCTATATTAAGGAGAATCTGATTCATATAAAAATTGGTTCATTTACATTCTGCCACCCTTGACACTTATTGCCTTTTTTATGAAATGTCTCTAGACAAATTCCTATTTTTCTGAGAATAACTCATATTTCTGTAAATGCTTATTTGTTTTCTTTTCTACCTGTTAAAATGTTAAATATTCTTCAGAATTTGATTTGGG
>JAVFBY010139781.1:0-11616 GCA_034781015.1 Tonicella lineata
CTACGGAACCAATCAAAATCGTAGCTTTGTATTCTGGTTTTAGTCGCTCGATCCGACAAGGGATTGTAATGGAGAGTGTATACTGTACCTCAGAATAAAACCCTTGTCTAGAGAAGGTGTTATTACGCAAAAATACCTAATTTTGGGAGACCATATGTCTCTTTAAGAAATGCTTTGGTGGGTTTGTTACCTTTCCCATAGTGGTGAGGAATCCCTGTTTTATACCTAGACTATGCCACGAGACATCCGCTACTTGATGGGAGGCAAACCCATACAGGAACACCACCAGCTTCTCTGTAGCCTGGGATCAAACAACAATAACACGGCAAAGAAAACTGTGATTAACTTTATCAAAGCAAACCTTGAAAGCAATTGTTATATTTAAAAATTCATTAAAACATATTTTAATGTCAACTATTATTAATGTTTAATTGTTAAAAAAAATAGTTTGATATATAAGGAATTTATATATATTTTTTATAAATGCAGATAAAGAAAATATGACATGCCTCCACTGGGGATCAAACCCGGGACCTTTAATAGCTAACAGGGCAAACACTCTACTTCATTGCATACTGCCTTATACATTTTGAAGATCAAAAATTTTGATTTTACATATGGTTTAAGAATGACAATACTCACAAAATAGTACATATTTTTTTACTGACTTAAAATTTTGATTGCTAAAAATCTTCTTTGTGGATTCCCATCTACTCACCTTATCCCAAGGAGGTGGGAAATGATGCCTGATGTAATTAATTGTGCCATTCATAAAGTGGGCCCAATGGGTATCCTCGGACATGCTGTGATATTTACCTGATAAGTAGCAAAAATACAAGTGCATGTGCTAATTGCTTTATATTTGAAAATTTACATTTTACATAAAGAGCAATACTTCATATGACTTTTTTTAAAAAATAAGGAAAATAAAATAAACCATGAATTTTTGTTGTTTTGTTATTTACACATAAAGTGAACTAAGTCAGTTTATTTCTTGATAAATTCCTTGGAAAAAACAAGTTATTTGAAAAAGAACCATTTTAGATACATCTTTCGACAATAACGTGTTATAGTACCCACTCTGACTATGATTTTGAAAATGTGTAGTGTAAAATGTGTTGAAGCATACATGTAGGCCAAATTGACGCATTGTCACATAACAGCAATAAGCTGGCTACTATAACAAATATTGCCTATTTTTCTACAACATTAGCATGTGAATGGGAGGCTTGTAAACGTTTGGTTGGCAAGGGAGATAAGTCGGACCCGGACGCCTCTTTACGATGCGGATGGCATTCAAAAGTGACGCAATTTAATAACATCACAGACACTTCTCCTCTGTGACGTCATTAATATGAGTCACGTTCGACTGCATGTCGCATCATGAAACCAGCGTCAGGGTCCAACTTATCTCCCTTGTCTACATTTATAAGTCCCCCATTCAACTGGAAGCTTACCTGAGAAGCAGAGTTTCGGATAGAAAGCATCGGGGTAGGGAGTTCCACCTTGAAATGCATCATCATGTATCTTTAACAACTAACAAAACACACTCAATTATTGACAAACAGTATTGACATACATTTTTCAAATTTTCTCTCAAAATATGTCAAACATAAAACAGATATACGTAGGTAATATTCCGATACTGAAAAATCCCAACCAGTGAAAAATCACTGGTCCGGGTGAGACTCTAACTCAAAACTTAGGGAAACAAGCCCACCCCTCTATCAACTGAGCTAGGCTACCAGACACAGATGGGAACAGCTCGCTTATTAATGAGTATAAAACAGATACCTGTGAATATTGAAATTAAAGTTTCATATTTGTATAAGAAAACTACAATTAAAGGTACTATACCACAGAATTTCAGTATAAAGCTTTATCATAGTTTAATAAAATTCCAAACCTCTCTATTCATAAAACTGATTCACACTAACTGTGAAAGAAAAAAGTTTTTAAAAAAAATCAGTATTTTGAAGTTTTTTTCCGATATGCACAAATTACTTTCCGTAGGCATATTCCTTGTAAATATTCAATGCCAAGGTGAGCCACTACCCTATACTAGGTCAGTGACTGAGGTGGACCCAGTAGTCACATGATGACATCACTGTCAATCAGCTGTAGGCCTACCACTTGACAAGTTACCGAGTCACGAAACTGCCTCCACGTAAGGCAAGGCTCATTAACCTTCGTGTATATATTAGGCATGTATGGTCATGCGGGTCGCATTATAGACTTTACAAACTTTATTTTTATTTTAATACAATATATCGCACATTCTCGTGGTTGATATTTTCTGAAAGTTTATACTTTAGGCCATACTGGAAAAATAATTTAAAACCCGCTTTAATTCATTTCAGTTGATTTTTGGACTAAATTCTGCGGCATAGTACCTTTAATGTAGTAGGCCTACCGGTAACATAACAAGTCACTGTGTGCGGGTCTCCAACAAATTTAACTTTTACATACAATTCTCTTTATTTTAATTTTACAATGAATTAAATGGCTATGGTTTTACAATGTACATAACATATGGACTTATGGAGTCGGTACCTGTTCAATGTTAGTTTGTTCCAGAACTGCCTCAGACTTAAAATTCACCAAAGCTCTGTGACCTGTAATTACAAATTAATTAGTCAGGGAATATGAAATTTATTATTAGCTTTCACGCCACAGGCCGAGAGAACAAAAGCCTATCATAAGCCTATGGATTCCTATAGATGTTCTATGAAGTGAATAGGAAGCCAGGTTAGAAACAACGTTTTCAGCCAACTTGAACAAAATAAAGGCTTCTTGCCCTGTGAGTTGCCTGGCCCAGGGGTAAGTGAAAGACTAATTGTTGTATGCAGTGTATAGGAAAAAAAATCAAAGAAAATTCAGTCATAATTGTTAGGGGGCCGCCAGTAGCCATTTATATACTTTAATCAACTCAATCAACCTTTATTTATCAATGGTAGCTGATGTTATCCAGCACGTATCTACATGTGTAGCACAGTTCTGACAAGATCTGCGCATACGCCAAAGATGGAGACAGTACATAGAATTACAGAGAAAACAGTCTATGTTTACAAGCTAATATCTGCCTTAAAAATTTCTTATTTTAATCAAATCTTTCAAGAATTAGTAAGAGTAACACTCCAATAACAGGCCTGAGTTTTTCAAAGTGTGACAAGAACGAAATGGCGTTTGCGTGAAATTTCAGCTACATAACCGATCGTTAGGTTACGCAAACAGCAGTCTGCGTGAACGACCGGTTATGCAAAGGGTTACGCAAAAACTATAAATAATATACCACCAAAAACAATCGGATAGTAAGCACCGGTATTAAAGTGGGTTAGACTCCCGGTTTTGACAGTCGCAAAAGTTGATGCACGTGCTTGTTCCGTACATCTGCCTGTTGTAATAAAAGAAATGTGAAAGCATACCAAACATTGCCTTACTTTATTTTTACATGTGTAATGAACAGACTATAAAACATTTTCTTGACTTTTGTTTGTCGTCGAATGTAGGCCTACCGCTTGCACTATAAGGATCGTTGCTGTGATGCTGGCAATCTTATTGCAGGAGATTTCCAGAAAATAAACTCTGCCTCACGATAAACTTACATTTAGGATATGAAATTTTATTCCACCCTTTGCATTTTATGTAGAAATATCGCTTATAGTAGTCCAGTAACGTAAACGAGTTGATGAGATACAGTTAAACACATACTTTACCACTGTTTTAATGACCAAGCAATGGCAGAGATACTGCTGTAGAGTAAGACAGACACTGAGTGCAGTGCAATTTGCGCCATCTTGCCATGTGGTAACTTACGGGCCATTTCATTGGTGAATTTGCTCAACACTTTATGCCTTGATCCGTCATGTTTAAAACACATGTGATTAAAACCTTCGCTGATATATAACGGGAGTCTGCGTTGAAAAGCTGGCTAGATATGGGTGCAAAATGAACTGACAGCTGCCGAGTTTAACGTTGTACAGAGAGTTATTATCTTGTGTCAAAGACAAACTAATTGACAACCAACTGGAGATAAGTACAGAACAAAACAAAGGCGACTGACACATTTTTAAACAGTTTGCGTAACCTGAACGATCTTTCGTGTCAAAAACTCAGGCCTGCGTAACCGATTGTTCGGTTACGCAAACAACAATCTGCGTAAACGACCGGTTATGCAAAAGGTTACGCAAAAACTAATAATATACATGTACTAAGTCTACCACAAACAATCGGACAGTAAGCACCGGTGAGTGGGTTTAACTCCTAGTTTTGACAGTCGCAAAAGATACGCGTGCTTGTTGCGTACATCTGCCTGTTGTACTAAAAGTAATGTGAAAGCATGTACCAAACATTGTCTTTATTTTTGCATGTGTATTAAACAGATGATACACCCTTTTCTTGGAAATATAATTGTATTTTGTTTGTCGTCGAATCTACCATTTGCACTAAGGTGTGACGCTTAATCTTATTGCCTCGGGATAAACTTACATTTACATGTAGGATATGAAATTTTATGAATTTTATTCCACCCTCGCATTATATGTTGAAGTATCGCTTATAGTAGTCCTGTAACGTAAAAGAATTGATAAGATACAATAAAACACATACTTTGTCTTTAGAACTGTTTTAATGACAAAGCGATGGCAGAGATACTGCTGGGAAAGAATACTGTACTACAGTAGAGTTGACAGACACTGTGTGCAATTCGTGCGATCTTACCATGTTCTAACTTACGGGCCATTTCAAATGGTGAATTTGCTAAAAATGACCCATTAGCGCTCTCAACACTTTATGCCTTGATCCGCCATGTTTTTGAAGACCTATCACATTTGATTAAAACCTTCGCCAGTATATAACCGGAGTCTGTGTTGAAAAGCTAGATCTGGGTGCAAAATGAAATAACAGCTGCCGAGTTTAACGTTACAGAGAGTTATTATCTTGTGTTAAAGACCAACTAATGTTCTCACGATGTGACAATCAACTGGAGATAAGTACAGAAAAAAATAAAAGTGACTGACACATGTTTGCTTCACGCGAACGGCGATCGTTCGCGTGAAAAACAGTTTGCGTAACCGAACGATCGTTCGCGTCCAAAACTCAAGCCTGGCCTATTTAAACCTTCTCCCTTAGCGATGTTCTTTGGTCACCATTAACTGTTTCCGAAACGTGATACAGTAGGAGCTTTTTAAATCGAGTGACGAAAAATGGGACTCTCATTATACTGCTCATCAGTCATCACGCCCTCTAAAGTCTTTACGTGCAGTCCTATTTTTAGCATGATTTCTCTTTGCTTGTACAAACTAAGTACTTAATCAAAAAATTTCATTTCCACAGAAATGTTTTAATTTATGGACAAACGTTAATACTATGTAAACTCCTAGCAATCGGAATTTGTTGATAAAAGTGATTTTGGGCAACCATGTTTCTCTATAAATGGTACAGTGTTTTGAAGCACCAATCAAATTCAAACAAACACAGTACATGAACATATAGGTAAACAAGGAAACCAATCCTATTCTTAGCATTAATATTTATTATATAAAATCAGTTTCTAAGAAAATGGAAAAGAAAAAAAAAAAACTGCCAGACAGTCTGGTTGGAATTTTTTGGACCTTACATTCTATTTCAAAGATGTTTTTATTTTATAAAGTAAGACAAACTGTAGTCCTGTCATGTCTTTCTATTTCATGTTGCCAGTGACATGAAATACCCCTGAGCACGTCGTTAAACCCCAATCAAACAGACAAACAAACCCATTCTGATATCATTTAAGTGACTTAAATTTATTGTCTTATATTTTCTCAGGTGACATAGGTAATTATTATTATGGCCAAGGACATCCGATGAAACCCCACCGAATAAGGATGACACATAACCTCATTCTTAATTATGGGCTTTACAGAAAAATGGAAATTTACGTAAGTTGGGTTAAAAAACTTTCTTTCTGGGCAGGATGTTAGTTACTAGCTTTTGAAACTTGAATACAGGATTTATTTTGGGCATGTGCTTTAGCGTGTCAAACTGCTGATTCTCCTTGATTGTACAGTGCAGTTTGAAGCTGTTCAGTGAACCTGCTCACGTATATGAGGGAGTCATACCAGGTGACTTTGGCTACTGCGGGGCTATTTAATTCCTTAGTTTCTCTGTTTGTTGTGAGTGTCTTGTTAGAGTGGTATAATGCTCAGTAAGTTTGACTCCCATGAGCCCAGAGCTAAGTGGTTAGTACGTTTGACTATTGATCATCCCTAGGTGTGCCACACATGTTCAAGCTGTCCAGTGAACCAGCTCACATATATGAGAGAGTCACACCAGGTGACTTTGGCTACTGCGGGGTTGTTACGGGTTTCCTCTGGGTTTTCCACCGTATTAGTACAGCGGAGTAAGAAATGGATAATGCATCATCATATGATTGAAACATCCTTGAGAAAGACTATTAAAAGACACCAATGAAAGAAGGTCATCTGACGGTTTGCTAGCCCATTGTAACCCAATGCATGTAGGAAGCCACTGTGCGGTCGCTGGAAACAAACAAAGACAAGACAGGACGAAAAACTAACACCATAGCAAATCAGCTTTCTGACGGCCCTTTATAGCACAGAGATCACCAGTAGTGTTCATCGGGCCCTGTTGCTCGTTTTCAATCAACAGTGGAGTCTATTGAATTAAAACAGAGACACACCTCAGGCCATCAGGAAAACTATGGTCAGGCAGCCCCAATATTCACCCCTAATCGATTGCATAGAAATTCACAGACTGACTTACCTGTTTTAAAGTCGAATACCATTGTGATTGATTTGTTTCCAAACTCTCTTGACAGATCAGATTTTGGAGGGGGTATTACGTCACTTCTTGCCAACTGCGCTTGAAAATCAAAAATTTCCTGAAAAAGATTGACAGATTTAATAGGAAATGTACATTTTATATTGTAATTTGGGGGTAGCGTTTCAAACATATATTAATAGCTCACCGGAAAATATCGTGGAATGATGTTCATTTTAAGGCAAGACCTGATTTGTGTATACATGTACATGTAGGGTCTACTCTCAATACTAAATATGTTCTCATAACACACCTAACCGAGTGTAGCCAGAACTGACTATCTTTAAGTTATCATTCTGCACATACATGTAATGACTTCTCTATTTGATTGATTGATTGGGGTTTAACACCATGCTCAGGGGTATTTCACCTATTGTAATTTGTAAATGCCCCTTTGGTTTTCGGAGCATTAACTTTCACGGTTTTCGTGGAAATCTTTTATCCGCAAAAGTTTTGACCAGCAAACCAAGAAACCATTAATAAAAGTGGTAATAATACTAATATAACGGCAAAGAGGCAATTGGTTGTTCACTCTTGCCGGCATAAATCAATTGAGGGGAAGCAAATGACCAGCCTTAGAGGACCGTGAGCTGTCCCTGGTTGTCAATGCGGGTTATTGTCACCTGCTGGCTGCCCTTCTTGGCCAAAGCCTTTTAGCCACGTTGTGGTAAAACATAATTTTACCGGATGTGTTGTTAAAGCTCATGCTGGTTAGAGTGTAGCTATTTTTACCCCTATGCAAAGTGAGTTCATAATGACACACAAAAGTATTTACTAGTAAATGGCGTAATACATGACCAGTGTTTACAGGATTAAAAAGCTTTGTATTAATTCTTCACAATTCCGTTAAACTGCCATGATGATAGTCAAACCATGCTGACTTTAATTATTCACACATGCTGTCACGTGCAGTGATAACTGCTCACTCTGTGATTACCAACGCTTGTGTGTTGACTGAAAACCTAGAGGTAACAGCCGGTAAGACGTAGTTTGTGTTAATTTGTCAATTACCGTGTTTCCTAGTAATTAATGTAAATAACAGTTAATTTTCAGATGTTGTTTTTTGATTACTATTATTGAATATCTTAATCCGCGGAAATAAGTTCAAATAACAACACTGTGAAATGAATTTAACATAAATCTGCCAAAGTTTATACCCGCGAAAGTAAAGTTATTTACAGCATATGACGGAGTGCCAGCCCAAAGGATGAAGGAAACCACCCTTGACATTGATCACAGCCAACATAAAAGACGCAACAGGGAAAGGACAGGAAAAAATCACAAACAGTTTGCCTTCCTGATGTCCATAAGCTCATACAGATCTTGGACATCAGAAAGCTCCCACCCACCCACCGGAGTGTATGCGAGAGTAAATAAACTCAACGCAACAGAAATGTCAAACACTACCATGTCAGGGGGATATGCAGGGAATTATTTTAGGTTCCCATCCCAAACTAGACTGCAAAGCAGTCTAGCGGAGGCCGGCACAACCGAGAGGAGAAAAGTGCAAAATGGGGGTGTCCCCCCTTTCTTATGTAGGAAAAAAAAATTGAAAAAGGACTTGTTAAAGATGCCATTCCATGCAATCTGATTGAATATGGAGGCATACAGCTAAACTGGTATTTGTATTTTTGTATTTGTAAAAAATATCGTCTTACAGCATTTCTTAAAAATACTGATTTGGGCTTGAAATGTTTTGGGCGCCCATACTTTTTCCTTCACTAAAACGACCCTAGATATGCCTCTGCATGTATATCAATGCTCTGCACGTTGAAAACTTACTGTTTCTCTTGGAGTTGTCAATATGTTCACTATTCAAAACAAACCGACGATCCCCCAAGGGGTCTTCTCTATTTGGGCTGATGATATTTTAACAAGACAATCATTTTAAAAAAAAACAACATAAAATTGCGAAGTGTGAAAAAAAGAATACATGTATCTATTGAAGTGAGGTCTGTGTGATAGGATGAATGACGTTACACTCTAAACTGCTCATTTACAAAGTCACAAGCTTGACAGAGGCTTTTGAGGCTCGAGAGCCCTTAAAAGAGGCTCAAGTTAAATAATATTGTATTCTAATCCTCTGCAAGGTAACAACCAGCTTTGTGCAAATATAAATATCAATATCTGTGAAACTAAACGCAAAACATGAATAAAAACAAATCTGGTAAAAATATGAATTGAGGAATTTTTTTCTATTCTTCAAAAAGTCTTCAAAAACTATGAGATTGGTGCTATTTTGCCATGTCAATCTGGTTAAAGGAAAGAGCATTTCTTTAGTTTAATAATTACATTAGACTTTACATATATGGTAACTGACTGGCCCACACTCATATCTTATCCATACATATATTTATTGAAAAAAAAAAACACTTTTTGGATTTAGCAGGCCGTATTTAAATTGAATTGCAGGCCTTGTCATTTGAGGAGCTCAGTCCTATGCTTTAACCTAGACTGAGTTCCTCAAAAGACAAGGCCTGAATACATGCATGGCCTGCTTTTGGCTATTTATAGGCGGCCACTTTTAGTCCTGCTGAAGGCATAGAAAAAACATCTCAGATGCATTGAGTTGGAGTCAGTTGCATTTCTTTATAAATTTAGTTTTTGTTTGAAGTTCACAATTGTATGTAACCAGGCCTGTGCTGTAATGTTTTCAAACAAAGTTTCTTGATGAGCGAATTAACAAAATTAGTTCTAAGACAAATGCAATCTTATTGAGAATAAATGGGAGAGTTTGCATAACTATGGGAATAACCAGATCGGTACGTTCTTGCCAACAGCACAAGCCTGTGTAACGACAGACTAAGTTTGTTTCTTACCTTAGCAGCATAAATTGTTTTGCTGTCAAAGTCAATAATTTCCATGTTGAGACTGAACTGTGATGGGAGGACGGGAAGGCGTCTTGGGCTTGCACTATCACAGTAACCTAGCAAAACCACACCCACCTGCAACAATATTAATCAAGAGCTTATTCCATTACATGTATTTAAAGCTTGTTATTAGTGAAAGTTGTAGCATCATCCCATTGTTCAAGCCTGTGCTGTTATTTACTTTATTTAATTTGTTATTTAAAAGAAATTTCACGTTCCCAAAATCATGCCAACCGTTCACGCAAAAAATAAAATACAGAAATTTATTTATACCATTCAGACGTTTGCCGACGCCCTAAAATTTCTTTAAAGTACCGTTTGAATGTAACTGTATTTAAGAACGACTGTAATAAACATTTCAGTCGAGAGAACGGATACGATTTCAACATAAATTGAACATACATGTATTGAAGAACAGTTTTCAATAAACCAATGAGAGTGTGATTTCATATGAGTAATGCGAATGGAGTGCACAGCTCTTTATCAGGTATGTTTGTGTGGACAGGGCGTGTTATACATTACTATTAAGATGAAAATACATCTGCAGTGAGAGTAAAACACTATCAAGAAGTTGCTTGATTAGGGGTACATTAATCTATTAATCAGTATGACGCAACAACTCTGCCAGGAAAGTGTAACTAAAGCCACGCAGATATTTTGCACGTTTCCGTTTGATTTTTTTAGTTGGCGATGGTTGAGGTAGATGTTGTAGCTGTGCAAGATTTCGGTATGTCACGACAACTGACTTTGCATAAGTTACTTCCTGAAAAATCATGATCAAGCCGTGAAGGAATGTGGAAATAAATAACTAACTCGTTCAAAATATTTGGAAGCGTAGGCTACAAATATCTTGGTATGCGAGCTGCAACGAGGAATGGCTTGTTCAGTTGACAGGCACACCGTCATACGGATTACAAATGAAATACTCCTTGGTAGAGTTTAAAACATCAAACAATCAATCCTTTCAGTCTTTCACCTAACTGACCCACCAGTATTATAGTCAAGATCTATAAATAGTTAAAATCACCATATAAAAAAAAAACCTGTGTGTACTGGGCCATTTAAAGTTCTTATTACCAATCAAACACAGAGACACTGGCAATATACCTGCCAAATAAAGCTTTTTTAATTATTAAATGAAGAATGTCTGTTTATGTGTTAAAGACTTTTTCTTTATTTCTTCATTTTAATTGTCTTGAAAGTGACTAAAAGGTTACGCTAGGGACAGGGTGAACACAGATTTATCATCTTTATACCCTAAATTAATATTTAAAATTGTTTAGGCCATTGGCAGTTAAACTAATATAAGTACACCAGTAAATGACAACAATTAGAGCTAAAAAAAACAAGCGCAAAAGTGAGCACTGGTGAAATCTAGGCAGTTTAGCTCATTTACAGTTTGTTCAGTTACTTAATTAATAGTCTTGACAAAATATTCTGGATGCACACTGTGCAGTCAGCTAGAACAATTGGATGTACAAAGAAAAATCTTTTGGATGCACACTGTGCAGTCAGCTAGAACAATTGGATGCACAAAAAAAAATATCAACTATTTCGAGCCCTGACAGTCCCAATATGCCAGCTGTGAAATAAAATTAATTTCAGCTCGATACATCGAGTACTTTTTTAGATAGAGATCGGAATATGACAATAGGTAGACTGGAGACGGATGGATGGAGCCTATTTTAAGATACCCCGCAAATATCTTTGCGGGGGTATAAAAAATACCTTTCTTGGACCAAGGTGCTGTTAGCACTGATGCGTTTGCTATGGCATGGGAAAATGAATTTTCTTTAATTTTCTGCCCTTTTAGTGTCATACCAGCTGCTCTCAAAAAGTTGGAGAGAGGGAGAAGATGCCCTGTTGAGGCCCGTAATGCAATAAAAACCCTTAATGCAATAAGTAATGCACTTAATGCAATAATTAT
>JAVFBY010139892.1:0-11616 GCA_034781015.1 Tonicella lineata
TTTTGTACATGTATTATGAAACAATTTTGCAAATAAAGCATGTATGCCTAAAGATTTATGAGCACAAAATAAATATCGACGGGACTAGGGTAGTCTTACGCAAGAAGCCGGCAGCTTGTCTACCGAACAGAGGCAGTAATAACTGTACATCAAACACTGTGTTGCGCGGTCCCACGCTGTGTCACGCTCTACCGCGTTCTACCCCGTTGTACCCCGCTGTACCACGGAACAGCGCGACACGTCTTGCTTTTTGACGAGGCCTGGTCTGAATATATAAATCTATGAAAGACGAAAACGATTTCTCTCTTGCGGATCGCCATTAGGCAGTGTATCCAGGTTCGTGCTTCTTCTCTACAATGGTTTTATTCCGAGGTATAAATCGTGCGAGTCAAAATCAGAATACACAGCTACGAATTTGATTGGATGCGTAGAAAGTTCCACGCAGACAGTCTGGCGGCGCCTTACTAACAGACTAGGCAGGCTGATCGCTTTGACTTTGATGATAGACAGGCCTGTGAATCATAGTGATATATTGCCAGACCCCTGTCGTGATGGTCTAGTAATTAGAGTGTGAATATTGTACGTCTCACAACACATTTATCCAGCTCATATAAATATAAGATGTATATGCTTAAAGTTTAGATGAGGTTATGTTGGATTTATACTGTTTGTACGTTCTTGTCTGATTGGTTGGATAATTTTGTAACAAGAAGAGTTAACTCGAGTTATGACTTCTTTGCTCAATAGAGGGCGCAGTTGTAAAATCTTATTTGGGTCGCACGATCTGCCAAGGTATTGTAATGCAGATTGCTCGGAATAAAACCCTTGGCTAGCGAAGTTGAGGTTCGTGACGTAGTTCTGCTGTAGGTATTACTAGAATTCTATTCTCCCATTTAGGTCATGTCCACGGCACTGAGGACCGGCAGATAATAGTGACGTCTGATTTCAGCCCGTTTACTTATTTATAATGAGGGACGCTGGGCCTCAAATCATCGTCACCTCTGTGTCTTGCAAGCCTAAAATCCGCGGACTGCGTGTGGACTGTCAGCTATTGTTCCCAGTTGATTTTCTTGTGTGCTACGTCACATCATACGTTATAACAGAGTGCTCGGTTCCAAAAGCCTGTGAGCCTATCTATATGGGAGTTGCATACTTCTAGTTAATAGACTTCTGGCACTAAATATAGGCGCCGCCGAGTGACGTAGACAAAAAGTGTGCGGTAACCGAAGAAAAGGATTTGAGTGGTCAATCATAACTCGTATATATTAACACTCGTAGGCCTACATTTACCGCCCAAGTGCGTAGGCATGATGGCCTGGTCTGTTTTGGGGTTTATGTTGACGATAAACCAATATTTTACCCCTCATCATGCGTCCCACTCAAATCGACAAGGAAACGAATGGACATGAGTGAATACAACAACTAGACTGTGTGATTATATAAACGTTATTGCAGCCAAGGCCATTCTTTTAAGTTTGAATTAAAAGAAAAATAGGATATCAAAACTTTCACTCGATTACAAAAACAAACATTTCAGAACTTTTTATATCTTTGAAAAAATACTGAAACTAGCCGTTTTCTGTTTTATAAGCAATCTACTGACGTGTGTTAGGAAGTATGGTATCCGTACACCCAGAAGTATATTGAGTAGATGCAACCCCCAATGCAGGTAGGCTCATTGGCATTGGGGACCAAGCACTGTTATATTATACATTAAAGAGGCTTAGGGTTACCCTCGGAATTTAAACAAAAATCATCGACAGAAACAAATTAAAACCGGGCCCAAGTTAGATCCTTTCAGAAAATAACACCGCCGTGAATATGCAATGTACCGTATTAAAATAATAATAAAGTTTGTAAAATCTATAAATCGACCCGCGCTTCGGTGTCTAATGTGTAGGCCTATGCGCGCAAATGAATGATTCCTGCCTTATACGAGGCGACTCCGTAACTCACATAACTATACAAATTGTCTCTTCTTGGCGGGAATATTTACTACAAAGGCTTCCTCGAAAAGTCGTTGTGCAAAACGAAAAGTCTCATCGAAATACCGCATTTTTTTTTTACCTTTTTTTTTCACAAGTAATGTGAATCAGTGTTATGAAAAGGAAAGTGTTGAATTTTTTACGAAACTATGATAAAGCTTATACCAAAATTCTAAGGTATGTAAGGTATGATGTGACGTTGCACACAAGAAAATCAATTGGAAACAAGACCTGACAGTCCGCAAGCAGTCCGCAAGCAGTCCACGGATTGTAGGCTTGCCAGAAGTAATAAAGAAACGGTGTTGGCGAGGATTTGAAGTTCAACTTTCCTCAGAAAAAAAATGTCCTGGGGCTCAAATGTGACGTCGCTATACATGACCAAGTTTGAAAAAAAAAATCGAAAAGTATTTATACAAGTGAAGGGAAATGAATTGACCAATCGGTTGGCAGTACGGTACCTAATTATGCAAGGATTACGCTAACCAAGGACCTTGACCGTCGTCTTCATACGATGAAGTTACTGACCAAGTTTGCAAAAAAAATCGAAAAATATTTATACAAGTGAAAGGAAATGAATTGGCCAATCGGATTCGAAACGGTACCTTATTATGCAAGGGTTAAGCTAACCATCGGACTTGACCGTCGTCTTTATACGATGTAGTTATTGATCAAGTTTGAAAAAAAAAACGAAAAATATTTATACAAGTGAAGGGAAATGAATTGACCAATCAGATTGCAGTACGGTACCTAATTATGCACGGATTACGCTTACCATCGAACTTGACTGTCGTCTTCATAGGTTGTAGCTAGTGACCAGTTTTTGCACAAATCGGCCTACGTTTAAGCAAGGTATTAAGCGGAACCTGTGCAACCGCCCGCACGACCACCACCGTGAATACAGGGAGATATGTTAATATAGGTATTGCCTGTTCGCAAATCCCTTTTCTTTATCAGAAAATAAATATTGTATAAACCACCGTGAATACATAATACAGCCTGCCGTTTTTTATAAACATTATACTGCTACTATACATATTCACCAATCAGAAAACATATCTTTTTAAAAACAAATAAATGAATTTTGCATTTATTTGTGGAGTTTGAAACACATATTCAGCCCAAAAGCACGTGTAGAAAACAATGACTTGTATTTATGCTTAAAAGGTAGCCTTTCAAATAAAAGAAAGTTGATTTATTTGTTTTTAAAAAGATATGTTTTGTTTTCGATTTAATATTTAACATATTTTTCAAAAGAACTAATCAGAACACTAGTTTAGGGATCTCCGGGTCATTTTGGTCTCCATCTCCTTTCCGTTTTCTAAACTGTACACTTTACCAGGATATTGTTGCTTGCGGCAGTTAACGCGAGGTAGTCTGGAATCTCACAAAGCTAACCTTAGTCACCTCAGAAGACCGACGCCTATCTTAATCATTCCAATCCTTATGAAGATGATTTACAAGGGTCAAGGGTTACTGATAGTTTTAACAAACATTGATTGCATGTATACAACACGCTGGCCTAATTCATTTTATCGCTATATTATGTTAAGTTCAAGTTCAAGTTCTTTATTTGCACGACTAAATACAATGCCAAGTAAGGCAAACCAATATATAAAATGTTAAGTGAAAACAGTGTGAAGATAATAAAGGTATAAATAACATTAACGACCCAAGACGACAGCTGCCCAGGTGGACGATATCCAACAAGGTGCACCATTGGTTTAAATAGTATCTATTCTTGGCCAAACACCACGTGACGTCAAAGATAACACGCTGGCTTACACTCTTTATATGATAAGTAACGCGAGAAAACGCGGGACGCGATGTCACAGCCCAAGGATGTAGTATACGGGCGCTTTGGAAATATCTAGAAGTTAGGTGCCCGTTTGGCTTTTTAGGGCTACTCACGTGTTTTCTCGCGTTACTTTATATCACATAAACTATAAAGGCTGTCGGCCAACCATTTGATTAAAACCTTCACCGGTAAATATCCGACTTGGTCACCAATAGGCTCCATTTTATTTAGTGATATGCATCAAATTGAAGCAAAGTATGCTGTCGTCAATCGGCGAATTGCTGCTGTAAGAATATACACGGCCTTAACTTCAATACTTAAAGTACTTACATTTTTTTAAATCTTTATTATGAAATGAAATTGTGCTTAGATTGACGTTGTTTTATTATTTTTTGCCTAGACGATACACATTCACACAGATTTCCAAAAAAATAGGCTTTTCCGTAAAAGGGGGTTTCCCAAACTATATTATACCAAACTGAACCAAAGTTCTAGTCTGCGTTGAAAAGCAAGACAATACCTTATGGTTACAAATTGAGCCCAAAGCTGTTGTATACGGTAGGTTTGGAAATATGTCAAAAAATAGGAGTTGCCCGATTGTTTTTTTTTTAACAATACGAATTATGACATCCAACCAACTGTCAAATACACTAAATATTTTTTTTTCCAAATCTACTGAAAATAAATAACTTGTTTAATAACTCCTCTCAACACGTGTCTGTAAATTTAGCATCATTTAAAAAATATGCCTTAAAGATACATAGGCTCTCAAAATAAGCTTTTTCAGTAAATTCAGATCGCAACGATTTTAAGTGGTGTCAAAGTTAGTTCATAAATTAAAATAATACCGCAGAAATGAAAATTATTTAATGTGTACTTATCGTGTATATGAGCCAAGAGAAATCATGTTCAAATCTTACTCGAAGTAAAGAGGGCGTGACATTGTTGTAATATTATTGTCGTCACTCGATTCAAAAAGCTCCTGCTGTGTCACGTTTGGCGACAGTTTGGGGTGATCGAAGAACATCGCTAAGGTAAGGTTTTATTAGATACCAATCATTTGCGACAATAAAAGCGGAATTTCGCATATCAAGCTCACAAGCCTTCTTCATGCTAATGTACGAACGTCTATCAAGGTCGTCTTATATGGGAGTTGCCCTTCATTTTAATATGCTGGAAGCATAATTAATTTTAATACTTTGAGTTAGTTGAAATCTACCACTTAGCGTACACAGTTGAGGGTGGGATTAACGAAAAGCTCCTAACTTCGGTATAACTCATTTTATTCTGTTTTAACAGCAAAAATACCTTATTTTGGGCGCGTATTTATCTTTAAAATCAAATGACAATTATTGTTTTCTACTTACCGCTGCTACCAGTCATGTATATGCAAATGTAGTAAGGTTAGTTGTTTAACCCCTTATATCAGGGTTACCTAAGGGAAGTAAATGCATATTTGAAAACTTGCAACTGGGTGGCATGACATTATTTTAAAAAATGCGTTTTTTGTTGATTTGGATGAAAACAGACTATTAGAAATTTTGGAGCAAAGAAAACACAAGTAGGCCTATCATTTGACATTTACAATTACTAACTATGTCATTTGTCTATATATACACTGACTTAATTGATAGCTTCATTTACACATTGATGTTCTTATGGGCACATGCCTCTATATGTTATATGTACATTAAACACGAACACTATATGGATATTCAACTTCTTCATATATTAAAATACAACGTTTCGATCCCCTTTCTAGGATCGTTTTGAAACGTTGCATTTTAATACATGAAGAAGTTGAATATCCATAAAGGGTTCGTGTTTATTATCAACATCCAACTTCTAAATGCCAATCAAAGATGTTATATGTACATTGTCGTAAAAACAATTAAAAAAGAACAAGATTTAAAGGCCCACTAACCGCTAAATGATGGGCCAAAAATATTTTTAAAAAGGAAAAACGGCGAATTTCTGTATATTTTTCCCAGATAGAAAAAGTTATGAAGTTTCCATTTTTGCCATTAACTGAAAGTTTTGATTGCTTGTTTTTATTTGAAATCAAAGTAGAAACTGTATTTACTATGGCACCACAGTAAATAAATGCGCGCCACAACATGTGTGCTCCAACTACGATGACTGAACACTACTATAGTATACGCTTACACTGTTAGATACAAATGTACCTTAGCGATTAATTTACTAATGACAACAACGGGAAAAGTTGCATTGTATAGTTTAGATAAAGAAATGTCATTTAAAGAGGCTATACCTCAGAATTTGGGCATAAGCTTTATCACCGTTTCGTGAAAATTCAACACTTTTCATCTCATAACACTGATTCACACTAGTTTTGAAAGAAAAAAGTTTTTAAAAAAATGCGGTATTTCGATGAGTTGTTTCGATATGCATAAATGACTTTTCGCGTAAGCCTTCCTAGTAAATATTCTGCCCATGCAAGAAGAGTCAATTTTTCCATATAAGGCCACAGCGGACAGATGGCTTCCATATATACATGGTGGATTTTCTCACGCTTTTCTCTTTGATGTATACACGGAGTTATCCGAGTTTTGGAATCGCCTCCGTATAAGGCAGGCCTCATAAATGTTCGTGCTTACATAAGACATCGTAGCGCGGGTCGCTTTATAGATTTTACAAACTTTATTATTATTTTAATACGGTACATCGCACATTCACGGCGGTGATATTTTCGGTAAGGATATAATTTGAGCCATACGAGGAAAATATAGAAAACCCCTTTTTAAATCATTTCAGTCAATATTTGGCCTAAATTATGAGTTATAGCCTCTTTAACCCTAGTAAAGCTTAAAAAAAATCCTTCAGAGTATAATTAAAAAAACGAACTTATAAAATCTGAGCAATCTTTTTTATCACACACTGTTCTTTTTACAATGCAACAAATTTGATGTTTCTATGATGAGCGTTTTTCGAGATATGTGCTTTCAAAATGCAGAATTGCCAAAAATATGAAATGCCTGAACGATTAATGAGTTCGGTCAGCAAGGGGTCCTTATCGCCAGATAATCCCTTTAATCGTTAACACCTGTTCAACAGCCACAATATACGCATAGGAAAACTAAATTGTAATCTAGAATTAAGCTTTTTCTAATAAGAATTTCGGTAAAACAAAATTCGCCAGCATAAAGTTTGAACACTTTTATTTTAAGGAGACAAAAAATCGCCCATTTTAGCCAAAGGGGTCCAGCAAGACCGTTAATGGCAGGGTTAAGTCAATACTAACACGGATGCTTCACTCAGTAACAAATACACGGGGGAGAGGTGGTAGGGGACTTTAATTAAATTGATATTAATTATTAAGATTTCACCTAGACAGCTAAAGGCTTTTCATACATCCCAAAATGGTTATATTGACATACACACCTGTTGTGTTCTCCTCCATGAACGCGTATCTGGTAATATTATCATTCTGTTAAGCTAATGTCCTTTGGTCGTTGTAATTATGGGTGGTCTCCTCGTCTCTAAATGTTTCATCACGTGTTGTCTCACTATAAAGTGACGCTGATGTCATGGACTTACTTGAGGTAAGAATTCCGTCTTTATCTAAGGTACTAAGGAGATGGATGTTCCACGTGTCTACTCCGGATTGTCCAGGTTGACTTGGACCACCTCTGGCAACCTTTTGCTCCGTTGTTTCAACACTTTGTGTCTGACGGGCGATTTGTGGGGTTTCTGTAAACCGACTATCAGATTCCGATGTAGAGTTTTTTGTTTTCATCGTGGCTGAAAATCGGATTTGACGTCTCGGTGCTAATCGGCTCAGTCACCGTTGATTTAGAAGAAGCAATGTATACCGTATTACCTGCTGTAAAATGGAATGAAACATATGTTGATGTTTAAGTATCATCAGAAATCTATTAACTAGAAGTATGCAACTCCCATTTAGGTCATGTCCACGGCATTGGGGACCAGCAAATGATAGTGACATCAGCCCGTTGACTGGGCCTCAAATCCTTGTCTACTCTCTGCCTTGCAAGCGCTCAATCCGCGGACGTCTTGTTGACTGCCCGCTATTGTTCCCAATCGACTTTATTATGTGCTACGTCACATGATATGTCAGAACAGATTCTTCGGTCCCTACAGCCGGTGAGCTTATCTATATGAAAATTTCATACTTCTAGTTCATAGAGTTCATGTATCATGTATAGACATGGACATAGAAAAACACGTATTGTACACAATGAATGTGCATGTGTTTAAAGACTACGTGCTTTTTATAAGGATTTTAAAATTTATACCCCACATTGTAGAAGCAGCTATTTTATTAACAGGAAGTCTATATGGACACACTATCATTATACATTTCTGTTCTACAAGTCAATCTAGTTAGGTCTTATGGGTTCAACATTTATTATTGTCAAATTTATTTTTGTTATTATAAGATACTACTGATGTATCATGTTCAGCAGTATTCCTGTTCGTGGAAACAAACCTTGATAGCAGATGGTCAGTGCTGTGGTGGAGACTGATGAGGAAATCAAGGCGACTGTCAGGAGACGCTCTGGGCTTGAGGTGCCATAGCAATTACATTGCTTATTTTCATAGGAAAAAGCCCACCAGGGTTCAGTTTGTCTGTAATCTTTCGTACACTCCGATATACAACTGCGGATATCTGTCGATTCAAAGAATTTGTACTGGTAACTTTCAAGTTGTTCTTTGGATACAGCTTTGTTTTCTTTAACAGAGAAAGTGCACTCCCCTAAAAGAGAAATTGGGTAAATGATGAGTAGTTTGACAAGTTGACAAGTTGACAATCAATCCTCACTGCTTTTGAAGAGAAAAAAACAAGTAAAATCGTATGGACCAGGAACCTCATATTGGTCAACAAAAACTGACTTTTCATGCCATATCGTTTCTGTCTCTATAACATTGGCAATTGTTCAACTTGTAGGGCCTACCCACCAGTATCATTTCACAAGAATGTCTTTCAACTAATTTAGAGACATACTGTTTTGTGGCGATATTATAAGTATTTATTGAATAATAGTATAAGAGACAGAAACGATATGGCATGAAAATTCCACCATACATAAGTTATCATCCTGAGTTACCAAATTGGCTCTTACGGGATTATAAAAGCTATCCACACACTCAGAACACTATGACTGTGTCATGACTGCTGTTTGCATGCAGTCTATCTATTCAGGTTAACTTGATTTTTTGATTTCTTCTACTTTAACAATATCGTTTGTCATCATTTACAGTTAAATATAAGAAAACAATCCAATAATCAAAACTTGCTTTTAGCCCTGGTCCCATCTCTATGACGGCGTGTCATCCCAATTGTTAAATAAACCCATCTTTTACTTTACCGGTACCACCACAACATATCAGCTTCCTGGTGCATTTACGTTGAGAACCTTGTTTTTGTATTTTGCACCAGTATAAAAACGAAATCAGCGGAGTTAGCCTATAAGCCTACCTATTTCATTTTCACAAATAAAACTGAACCTCTGGTCGCAGTTAGTTGGCGTCCACTGTTTATCCTCCACGTTCTCTTTAACACAATATTCATTTGCCTTCGAAATGTTTCTATCTGTTTTGAGTTGAGTTCCGTTAGACCATGTAAATATTCCCTGGGAAGGTTCACTGGCATACAACCCTATCCAAAAGTCTTCAGTGCTATAGGTAATTTTAAAAGAAAACAAGAGCAGTTGTCATAAGTAAAAACGTAGACTTAAACAGAGGGTACTTATTAGAGCACGTAGGCCTATTTCAGTTTCATCTACAAGGTTAAAAACAGGCAACAACTCATTTTTTGTTATAACCTAGTATCCTACATGCCTCCACATGGATGAACCATTTGGTTCGTTCTGTTTAGAGCCAAAGCAATAGTGTGTATATATGTAGGCCAACCTTGACCGAATAGGAGAAGATAGAGCTAATTTAAAGGCACACTAACCGCTAGACATGTTTAACGCTATAAAACTATTTTTAAAATAAAAATCGGCGAGTTTCTGTATTTTTCCCAGATAGAAAAAGTTATGAACTTTCCATTTTTGCCATAAAATGAGTTTTGATTTCCTGTTTTTCTTTAAAAAAAATGTCACGTTCACCATTAATTCGTCAGGGGGGACAACTCTGTTCAAAAGAAAGCCGTTTAAATACTTTTTCTTAGCTAAATTGTATAAATTTCCACCTTCTCTAGGACGCAAATAACCCTTTTACGTCAAACCTATAGAAATCATTTCATCCTTTCCAGAAATTGTTTTGAAAGAGCTCATGGAACCAGGAATTTGCTTGCCGTTATAGTTTGTTTTGTTGCAGTCTCGATGGCCACGCTTTTCAACACAAATGTCTTTGGCAGTCTGGAGAGCTTTCCGACTAATTACAACAACGGGAAACGTTGCTTTACATATTTTAAGGAACGAAATGTCATTTTAGCGAAAAATTGTGGGCCTATAATGTTTAAGCTTACATCTCGTCTAGCGGTAAGTGGGGCCTCAAAAGGATGGTACTGAGTCCTGACTGCCTACCCACATGTCAATGTTACCCCTTCAATACTCAAATATGTCGATGAATCACTCATTTATATATTTTTGTTTATAAATCCGTGAGATCGGAAAACGATTTTCGTCTTTGCCTTGCTGGCAGCTGCCACTATAAAACAATATAACAACAATATAAAATGCCAGAATATTTAGACCTACCAAACCAAACTCACAGGAGCACTCTCACCACACTAAGGCTAAGCTTCCACAAACTAGAAATCGAAACGGGTAGATATCTACAGGTAGGGCCTCCAGGGTTTGCAAACAATACACTTCTGTAGAAAGTGAATCACACTTCCTACTCCATTGTCCAACCTTCAAAAATATTAGGCTAAACCTCTTTAAAACTCTCCCCTACGATACTGCTCAACCCTGTCATGAAACTCACCTATTACAATTAATCCTCAATCCCCAAAAAGAATATACTCGAAATCTCTGTGCCATAATTCACGAGATGTATGCTCAACGACTCTCTAATACTATATAATTGCCACTGGCTTTAATAACCTACCGATGCACACTTACAGCATTTATCTTCCTAGTAACTGTCATATTAACCCATGCATAATTGTTTATTTCTTTTATAATGTTTCATATTGTTTTGCCTTACTTAACATTGTATTAAGACGTGCAAATAAAATAACTTGAACTTGCCATGGAGTGCAACTGTGACGATTAAGGCCACGTGGCTGTTAGTATAGGCCTATATCTCAGTGTTACAGAACTAGTTATATGTTTAATTAAACAGCCACCAATAAATACCCAATATTTAAGTCTTGATTATGCGCTTCACACACTTAGACTTCAGTAATACAGCCTGCTTATTTATGACATGCTGAATCTAGTGCATTATTATTTTTTGTTGCAGTCGAGGCGAGACCCCGGACACTTTGATATTAGACCGTAATTCGGCATTCAGCGTGCTGATCGCCTACGCAAACCCCTACACCCGGGAAGACATGGAGGAAGCGAGATTGTCCATCTACGATAATGATCTTCAACCCATCAGATAAACATATATAAGTTAACAATTTTAACCGATTAAATGAATATTTTGTATACGCTTATCAAAAAGTCGTTGATCAATCCGAAAGAACCCGAAAATATATTCCCAAATATCGTGTTGATAATGTATGACTCGTAAATGTTGACAAGGGAGATAAGTTGGACCACGAAGCCCGCACTCGGAAGTCCTCGAATGTCCTGCGCACATGACCTCGGACGTGATGCGATCGTCGCCATTTAAGCCGGAACTTTTTCCTAGCACGTGAAAAACAAAGTCCGCGTTTTGCAGTTATGTTAACAA
>JAVFBY010140003.1:0-18815 GCA_034781015.1 Tonicella lineata
TGAACAATTTGTACTAAAGTCGGACTAGTTCTACCCTTTGTTTTAAATGTATAGATATAGATATGAATTGTTATAAGTATACTTGATCACTTTATACCCACCATTAAACTATGTCTTAATTGGCCATAGCTTTGGTCTTTGCTGACAACCGATTGTTATTTAGCTCAGCACCTTCCACTTCCAAATAACCAAACATACCTCCAATTGGCCGATTCTATATTTTATAGGTTTTCCCTCTTGTGCGTGACGTATTAGCTTGTTTGGGATGATAGTCAGTGCTCAACGAAATTTGTCAAATAAGTTGATGGTAGATGCATGTTAACAATAGATACTTAATCAAGTTTCATCAGGAAGGAGAAATAAAAAAAGTTATAAAATCAAAAGAGTTATCTTAGAAGGGTCAGGAAAGTTATAAAATCAGTGAATGGACGAGTGTGTTTAAAGACAAATTTTTACAATCTAATCTGGCTAAATTCTAAATTTAACTTTTACGAACCTATGCTGCACTCAAATCCCAATGATTTTGCTTTTTAATATTGCAGGCAAAAACAAATCATTGTTTTCGAGTCTCTATGTTGTATTACTGACTGTAAATGTTCATCAGTGTAACGATTGTTTTATGATATATCATGCCACGCTAATGGCTGGTCGTTTTGGAATATTGCTAGCTGATCACTCATTTTAACTCAGTCAATTTTCTGACAACAAATAAAAGTAGTTCCGTCACCGTAAAAAAAAATCAACATTGTCAAGGATGTAATTGCAAAATGTTATAGTATTTAATTGCATTTAAAATTTGATAAATTTTAAGGGAAAGAAAATCCTGGTATCTCAACAACTGCTCATGTGAAGAATAAGTATTTTAAATTAATAGTATTTGTTTTATTTATATTGGGGCATCGTGTTTTTCTTTTAGCGTGAATAATATTTTTAATAACTTATACAAATAATGAATACAAAATTGTGTGTTGTAGATTGTCGAATAAAATAAAGAAGACCGATTCTTATTTAGCTCAGCGTCATTCACTTCCAAATAACACAACCTACCTCGTGAATGGCTATAATACGATCGTTCGATTCTTTATTTTCTAGGTTTTCCTTTTTATGTGTGACGTATTAACTTGCTTTGGACGTTAGTTAGCAATATACATGATTTTATCAAATAAATCAACGCTTGCTGCTTGAATCGATGTTCAATCAAGTTTAATCAAGAAGATGGAAAAAGAGTGTGGTTAAAGACAACTTTTAAAAATCTAATCTGGCCAAATCTCGCGATAAACAGTAGCAGTTGAACACGGATAAGTGTCATCATAAAATAATGATCAAACTGAAGCTTCCATTAGCGAGGCCTTTGTTCCTGCTTCAAACATTTTACGAAGCAATGCTGTTCTCAAATCCAGATCATTTTGTTATTTATTAGCTTAACAGACTAAATCACATTAAGATAAGAAGGTTATAATTTCTTCATTGACATGTACTAGAGTACTTGATTCCTCTAAAATTATACTGCATATAATCTCATTTTGCGGAAAAACACAGTCAAACAAATCATTGTTTTGTGGAAAAGGTGATAATTGATTCCTGGAATCTCAATCCAGTGTTCTCCTGCTATTGATTATATCACCTCGTAGATTGATTCTAAACTAGCCGAGCTTCCATTCCTAGCATGTTTAATGTGGCTAGAGACTTTCAACTCCTGTCGTGTTTGATTTATTGTGACTAGGGATTCAATTTAAAATGGACAACACAGATCCATTAGCACCTCGTTGGGTTTCATAAAGACAGAGGAATGGTAATCGTCCGCCTTTAGAATCAATAATGGTAAAGGGGAGAGAACTCTGTCAATATTAACCGTCTGTCTCTTGTGTCGCCAATGCAATGACTGCACCAGTTTGCCTGTATTGGTGTTTGTGAAAGTGTTTAAATTAACGAAAAGTGGCTGTTTGAGGGTCACCTGATGATGGTCCATTTTACAGAGCTGTTAACAATGGTTACCAAAATGTATTATAGAAATATGTAATTTCCCAAACATAACCTGTATTATATATTTTTTTCCACCGTCGCTCGTTATTAAACATATTGTGAACGTGTCTTCAACGTCGTTGACATGTTTATAATTGAACAGAACAGTAGAAATTGGCAAGTCGGTTCCACATCATAAGAGCTCGTGAGAAAAATCCTATCTCCGACCAGAGGATATACAGTATCATGCTGGCCATTAGTCCGCTCAATCAGACGCCCACTAACAGTCCCATTGCTCAGAGATATGATTTAATGACTCCTTCCTGTTCGAGCATATTGCCAGAGGTTTTTATCTCCTTTCTCTCCAATCGTGGCTTTTATGAATGCTTCCCAGAACCGCTATAGTGTTCCCTCCGCGTTTCGTGTGACAGCCTGTTATACTCCACAGTGGCTAATAATCTTGTTTACTATCTCCAATGAAGGTCACGTGTTCTTCTCGATGGGTTGTCTATCACTGGATTTTTTAGAGTGGTCTACTAGAGCTGTTTTATAAACTGTTAGATGACAGGGGAGTTTAGTGACGAGATCTTCTATGCTCTAGTTATTGTATAATTTGATCCATCTTTTTCACATTTATTTAAGTTTTAGTGGTCATCGTTCTTCCTAACCTCCTAAGTTATCTGTTTATAACTCGTTCCGTTTAGCGATTTTGTCAAAAGTGTATTGGACAGTTTCTCTTAAAGTAGGACTAGTTCTATCCTGTGTTCCTAATGGACATACTATGTGATTTTATACCCGCCATTACCCGAGGTGTTAATTGGCCATAGCGTCTACTTTCAAATTGTACTACCAATAACTGATTCTCTAGGTTGTAAATATTCATCGGTGTAACGATTATTTTATGATATAGCAGGCCACGGTAATGACGGGTTGTCCTTGAAAATTGTTCACTCAGCAGTCATATATATGGATGGCTACAGAACACCAGACAACAATCACCTGCCTCTAGAAATTGATATACAACCGCTTCTAATAACGCCGAGGTTTTTCTTGGTTTCCTATACTCTGTCGATGTTAATCATTGTATGATACCGTTTGTTCTCTGATTGTAACATTGGTGACTCCGACCGTCAGTTTGAACATATTATATTTAATAAAATTATTTTCCAGCGGTTCTTTTTGTTCGGTTTATATTTTGTTAACCATGATTCATATTGTCTATTGTTAAATCACATATTAACTGCATATTTTCCTATAGTATATTGACACGTTTGTGACAGAAAGTGGACTAACTTGATGGCTGACTATAAATGTTATTACAATAAATAATTTGGAAAACGAAAAACAACAACAAAACAAGTAAGTGTAATCTCAAAGTTAAACACAACAAACTGTTTAATCAAATATATATATTAAATAGAATATAAAAAAAAATGGTTGTAGTACACGGCCAGAGTTATAATAAAAGAACAAACGGTATCCTCCATCTATTAAGATGGAAAGAGTGGAACAATAGGAAAACAATCGGGGTTTATAATGGTTTTGCAAGGTTTAAGAACAACCAGTCATAACCGTGACATGATATAACACAAAAAATCATTACGCTGATGAATAATTACAGTCAGTAATGAAACATAGAGACTCAGTTATATATAGATAGTTTGTCCTCGAATTTGAATAGAATGATTTGAAAGTAGACACTATGGACAATTAACATATGTATTAGTGGCAGGCATAAAATGATTAAGCATCCATGCATCCATTAGGGACACATGAAAGAACGGACAGTAACATTGTCACAAAATCGCTCAACGAAAGGACTTTAGAAATGGATACCCGACCATGAGCGAAGAAAAGCAAAACTGTTACATAAATTTGAACCAGGCAGATGAAAATATATAATTCATATTTATTTATTTATTAGTCATATTTAAAATCAGCGAGACATTACTGCCATTGCCTAAATTATTTTCTCCCCACCCCTGCTGATGTAAAAACAATACAATTTTTTTTTACACACAAATAATTAAAATGAACAATGAATAAGATATACATTGTGTGCACATATAACCGCTACATTCCCTTGATATATAACAGTTTATAAAGAGCACTAGTAGACCACACTAGTCCAAGGAGAAACAAATCCGTTGGCAAGGAAATATGGCAATGGAGATAATAACCAAGATTAGTATAGCCACTGGGATGTGTAAGTGGGTGCGACACACAACTCGAAGGTCCCCTATTCGTTGAGTTACGTTCATCTGAGAGATTCATAAAAGCCACGATTGAAGAAAACGGAGGTTGGGCAATTTGTTCCAACAGGAAGAAGTCATTAAATCCTAGCTGCGAGCTATGAAGTTGTTAGTGAGCCTCTGGTTGAGGGACTAATGGCCGGAATGATACAGCTCTCCCTCTGATCGAAGATATGGGGTTTCTTTTGTGAGCTGAGCTATTGTGATGTGTACCCGACTTTCCCATTTCTACCGTTCTTTGAAGAGACGTTAACAACACGATTAACAGTATGTTTTAGAAACAGGGACTGGGGATTAAATCATATTGTAAAATTATGTTATGTTTAGGAAAGTTCAGATTTTGACCACCTTTTTAAATACCCATTGCTACCAGTTCTTTAAAATGGACGATCCTCCGGAGACTTTCAAGCTACCACTTCTCCGTAATTTAAGCGCTTTCCCAAAAATGAAAATAGGCAATAGTAAATTGACGAAACAAGAAAGGTTTTCCAAGATAGGCAGACGATTAACAATAGTTATCTCCCCTTTACCAAGGCTGATATCAAGGGCGGCAAATTACCCAAATGAGGTGCCAATGGATCTGGCTTGTCTTTCTTAAATTGAATCCCTAGTCACAATAATTCAACAAGACAGGACTTGGAAGTCCCTATAGCCACATAGGAATTGAAAACCGGCGTACTTTAGAAGCAGTCTGTTGAGTGATAAACATTAATACCAGGGGAAAATTGAATTGAATGTACAGGAATCATATGTCGTCTTTATGGCAAACATAGAAACTGTGTTGTCCGTGGATATTAGCATTGTTTACGCAGCATTGGACAACAATTATAATTGTTAAGCCTCAATGACTTGGACATTTAAAAAATAATATATTAGAGCCGTTTATCGATAATATGGTGAAATGCGCGATATTAAGATATTAAATCACGGACTCACATTTTAATGGCAACACGGGTTAGACAATTACACTTGTCTACTTTAGCCTGCATGGGTAGCCGTGTAGACAAGCATAACGCTCTATCAAATCAACTGTAGTTAACTCGCACATTCGAAGGCGCTAATGTTGCACAATCGCTAGAATTTTTTTGATGGATTCATTCACATCCTTGGAAGCTATAAACCACAAACCCGACTAGTTTACGGGTTCAAATCCATAACCGATTTTTTAAAACGACTTTCTTCGTCGTGACCTATTCCCAGCTATAGTGTTGAATGATGTGAACGCGCCACAACAGACGCGTTTTTCGCATACAACAAGGCGCCAGGGAATATAAGTCGTTTTACAAAATCGGTTATGGATTTGAACCCGTAAACTAGTTGGGCTTGGGGTTTATAGCTTTCAAGGAAGTGAATGAAGCCATCAAAAAAAATCTAGCGATGGCGCAACATTAGAGCCTTCGAATGTGCGAATTTACTACAGTTGATTTGATAGAGCGTTATGCATGTCTACAAGGCTGTCCATGCAGGCTAAAGTACACAAGTTTAATTGTCTAAACACGGGTCTGCAGAATTTCTTGAATAGGAAGAAATTGATCATTATTTCATAATTACACCCGTTCGTAAGCAGCTAATTAATTGGTTTCTTACACCACAGTTGAGGTTATGGTCGTAGTTTATCTCTGTCCATACACGCCCATCTGCTGGCATTGTGGATAACTTTTACTGTTCTCGTGAGATAATTTGTTCATCGATTCTATCACTATTAGATTCCATATTCCTTTCACGTTATCTAAATATCCTATGTTCACAATAATCTAACATGGACTAATCCGATGTATTAAATTGAACGCGGCCTGTCACTTCAAGCAAGGTAAAAGGTCATACAAAAGAGGGAAAAGCTGTAAAACTTATTCAACCAATCGTATTGCAGCAAATAGAGATGTGGTGAGATATTTTGAAAGGGAGGCTAAACATTTGCCTCCACAACTGGTTTTCAACAGTACTATATCGCAGTAATGATTTCTGCTGCTCACTTACGTGGAAATTTCTCGCCCTTTGGATTTAGGGCATGGAAGGGAGGATCTCAGTGATTATAAGCTGGCGGTGCCGTTTGACAGCAAATGTTTCGCCTGCTTCACTGCTGCCATCAATCAACGAATTGAAATGGGCGATGGCAATTTCGCCAGTCTTTCTCGCTTCAGGGAACAAACGTTTAATTACCGGTTCTCAATCGTCTGTCTGTGACTGTCACTGACTGTCATTTCCAGCTGATAAACCAAACCCATTACTGCTCTTATATTCCAAGTTCCCCCTATTAACGCCCGTTCTCGCACATACCTTTGTTACAATTAAATGCCATTATTCTTCATCAGTTAATATTCAATTATTTGGGTTTTTTTATTCCATATGTGGAGAGAATCCCTGTTTTTTTTATTACCGATACCTTTAAAAGATTTAATGTAATTTTTACTATTTACATAAATCGCGAACAAGAGACACCGTTTTTATTTAAAGGATCATAATTAATGTCATTCCAAATGTCTTGTTAAATTTTCAATACTAAATTCAAGATATTGGATAATTTTGTAAAGTATGTGACATTATAGATATCCCTTAATTTATCACCTACTCACACGATGCGATATCACACAGGGTCGGAGTTTAGCTTAGTTTATATCTTTTGGGAAGTATTTAGTATCTTTCTAAAGGTAAATTTTTAAATACATCTCGAAAACCGTTATAAAATATTCCTGCAATGCAATTCCTGGGCAGTTGTCGATAACATATATGAGAACGATTCCCAATGTAAACGCGTACCTCAACCAGAAGGAAATGGATATCTACCATGCATCTTTTCTGTCTATAGATGTATTTTCTCACTGGGCATTTGTATGGGGTCTGCTGGGCATTTTTTTAAATTATAAATTAGCTGATCATTCTATCTTCTCGTAGCACAATTATGGTTAAAACAATTATTTGATTGCCTGCTTCCTTTCACTTTCCTTTGATCTCATAAAACCAATCGTTTGAACCTAACATTATTTGGCCATATCGTCTACTGTCAAGTTGCTTCAATGAAAATGTCAAAGTCAATATTAATAAAGGCTCATGACTTTGTTAAAGAGGCTTAATAATTTGTTAGCCAGTTAAAGTTGTGTCTGAGTACCTGGCAATATATTACCAATTGATACTTTCCACTTATCCGTCCCAATAACCACAACTTAATTGTGCAAAACACTTAACAAAAGCCACGATGAGTAAAACGGTGAGAAACTCCACAGGCAACATGTTAGAAGTGGAAACATCCATTAAATTTCCTCTGGCTGCCTGGTTGAGCTGACTAATTACAAGAAGATACACTTTTAGACAGGACAAGACAGGAGTCAATGTGGATATAAAGTTACAGTCTCTCAAACACAGGTTAGATAGTTATAGCTTACAAAAAGCTCTACAACTCTAAGTGTTAACGTTTATTTAGAATTTAATTTTTACGGTTTCGAGCTTTAAAGCGATTGCAAAAAAACTGCCTTGATATACAAAAGTTAAGTACATGTATAATAATTGAAAACCTTTTCCATTAGTCTACCTCTAAGTGTTAACTATGTCATTGTAAAGGTAGACTATCGGGAACACAGTGTGATTGGAGAATATTATAACATCTTCATTTAAAGTAATACATATAAATAACCATCAGTTAGAAACGCTTCGAGGAAGCCGGGCCAATAATGTTTTTTTTGATCGTATATCCTCAGGTTTGAATTAAAACTTGATGAGATGTTTGCAACTGTCAACTGATGCTGTGAACCTTGTCTACAGATAATCGTGTAATAAACTTTAGAGAGAACCACTAAAATGTGACAGCTAATGGATATGACATAATACACAATTAATGTAACTCCGAAAAACGATAACTTTTTTAAACTCAATGTTTCGGTATTTATTATCATCTCCCGAGAATGGCATACTAAATGCTGCAATATTGAATCAAAGTAAAAATATCGCTTTTTGAAATTACACTAGTTTTTTATTATGTCTTCAGTGGAGCTACAGGTTTAATTAAGGACATGTTCATCTAAAATAGCATCCTTTGGTACAATGAATCAAACATTTCATGACTTGCAACCTGTATATTGAAGAATCAATTACCAATATCACATTTAAAAACTGAAAATACGCAAGGAGACTAATTTTTGTTGCTCGCTGTGTTTTTGAGATCTCAATTTCCTGCTTGAGGATAACGTTTAAATTGTGAGTCACTTGGTTTGATACAAAACACATGGACAATGGCGTTTGGAAGACTTGTGATTGATTGGGAATAAATGATTTGTTATTATAACTGGTTATACGTTGGCACTTTCTTCTGCAGTGCTCCATCAAATTGAACTTAACGGTGCGAAACATTTATAATATAAACCACGACGTGGAAAATGGCGATAAGAACCTGGGGCATATGCTGGAACATGAAGTAGTCATTAAATAATACATGGGAGCTAGATGACTGTAGAAGAACTTTAGTTTCCAGCATTTGATTACTAATGTTTTCGATAATTTATAGCACACAACTCTATTAAGTGATCTGTAACAAGAAATTAACGTGCGAGAGCAGTCATTTTGACGCGATTAGGTCGTTTCCTGAAACCATCGAATAGCATTTGTAGACCTACCTGCAAGTCAAATCTATCAGGTCAATTCTCAAGGCTCTGGTCTGTAACTACAATTCAAATATATCCGGTCAATTTTCAATTCCTGCTAATCTGTCAGGGACACGGGCGGGCCTCAATAGAGTCATATATCTGATAAGTAAAACGATAGGTTCGATCAGCAGGGTGATTCCAACGATAACACTTTTGGTTATATACTAGGACACGAACGGTTGAAATAACAACATATGTCACCGGCAGTTTTAGCAACCTCTTCTTTATCATAACTGTTATTACAATTGTTTTGACGATTCAGTTTTGTTAAATACAAGAGAGAATTAAGAAATTGTCTTCTATGACAGAGAATCAATAATTGCTCAAGATTGATCAGATCAATTGACAGCCAGGTTTCATGATTACTTTAATCATTGCGATTAAAGGCGGGTATAAACTGATATGGTATTCATCCATAAAGGATACAGAAAAGACCAATCTGTATTAGAAAATAACCAGTAGTTAGTAAACTGGTTTAGGAAAGAACATTACCACTAAATATAAACTACATACAATTTATGTGTAATAGATTATGGACAAACTGGAATGGCCTTGTCTGTAATTCAGAAAAATAATAAAAGTTTATGAGACAGGTCTAACAGACCATCAAACAGCCACTTCTCATTAATTCTAATACTGCAGACACGAGGAGCTATCAAAGGTTATCAAAGAGAGACAGGTAGTTAACCATAATAGAGTTCTCTCCCCTGTTCCACTACTGATATCAACGGAGACAAATTAGGATCACTATTAGAATATCCCCATAAAGTTTTAATGTACCGGTATCAGGTTTGTTTATCTGAAATTGCATTTCTAGCCTCAATCAATGGAACACGACACGAATTGGAAGTAGGAACGCTCTCAAAATCAATCTGTCTGGTGATAATATCTATGCTGGTGTTTTTATTACCCTTTATTATATGTTTTTGACATGTGTCTTTTATGTCCTTCGGCAAACGTATTACATTCTGGCTTAAGCATTGTTCTGGCTTTCCTAATCTAGAGCCAGACTGATGTTGTATTGTGTTTTAGTCATATGACAGACCAGAGGATAACAGTTCATAACAACCTGATATAATTAAAAGACAACATTAAACTGATACACAATAAAAAAAATCAATAAAACACAGAGACCATGTAATAGCTACAAATGTAGGTCGACGTTTTAATATGTCAAATTTGAGAGCAGGCAATTTGGCCTGTCGGTTAATATTGGGTTTAAAATGATTGAGTTTGTGTCCATTAGGACAACTGTGGACCAGTCAAGAAAAGTGACAACAAAGCTTGTAAGAATGGACGTCCAAAAAGACTGAACTTCCCGTTATACATGTTGACGATAAAGACAGGCATCTGCTTAAATGTAATAAAGTGTGTTACAGAAGAAAAAATAGAATCGTATTCTAAAAGATCTCGCCAATAATATGTCTGATCATCTGGAACAGCTCTATCAACCAACCTAATATAATAATGTCAAGTAAAAGCAAAATCAATAGACATAAAAGAAGCTAGGAAAATATCAGTTTTTTTCCGGTTGAAAAAACGATTGGCCGTTCGCATTTGTAACATATTTTGTTTCAAGGCTCGAATGGATCTAACCAGTTAAAGCTTTGTCATAGAAGCCTATCTAGCGAAACGTTATCAATTTCTACTTTTAATACTTTTCCACTTTTGGCTACGTCCCATTAAACTCGGCTTAACATTGGGAGAAAACGTTAATAAACATCTGGGTGGGTAAGAACTTGTTCAAATCCGAGGGCAATATTCTGGAACAGGCAGATCTCATTAAATCATATCTGAGAGCTATTGGGCCGTTAGTGGTTGAGCTGACTGATTACCGGAAGATAAGTTTGAGACATGATAGAATGCAAAGTTAGCCTCCTAAACACAGCTTCCAGACATTGATATCTCACTCACAAAATTATACAGTACTTTTTTGAACACAATTAAAACGCAACAGTATAAGCTCTATTGTAATGGACATACCGATAAGGGAAAAACTATTTTTTAAAGTTAAGTAAACGAAGCCTCTTCCGTTAGACAACTTCAAACAACATTGACTAGTCCATGGTTCTCGATAGCAAACTCTGATCAGACAATATCATAACATCTCGCTTATTTACTTATAGAAATCATCATAACTTACAAACGCTTGCGGAAATCCGGGACAATATAAAGGAATGTGTTTTTGTGATCGCACGTCTTTAGGGATTAATTGATGACAATTGGGAGCTTATGGCTCCGTTGCATGCCAAGGTACCAAGAGAGTAAATTAGCATTTCACGTGAGCTGTTACTGTGAGGCACTAATGGATGTGATTTATCCTGCTTAAATCCTATCCTTTGGTACAATAAATCAAACATGGCAGGAATTGCAATCTCCATATTGTACAATCAATTGCCAATATTACACTTAAAATTATAATGCGGTGGAATCTAAATTGTTCTTTTCTGTGACCAGTAGTTCACAGCTTTTAACCAATGCGTTGAGAAAAAAAGTTAAAAGTGTTTGACAAATCAAACACGAGAACTAAACAATCAAAAACTTAAAAATTCGGCCTATTTTAGAACCAATCTCTGTCGTGGTTATATTAATATCAGGGGAAAACTGGATTTAATTTACAGTTTAAATGCCACCTTTAGTGGACGGATAAATAGATTGTGGGTAAAGACATCTCGCCGATTGAGGCTTCATAATGATGCAAGTTCATAGCCTAAGGATAAAGCCACTCGCAATAAAGGTTTGGAAGGTTATATGTTCACACGATTATCATTTCACTATACTTCCTCACAATGAAGGTACGGATTTAGGCACAGATTTGTTAGTTATGCTCTGGAAATAGATGTGGTTTGGTAAATGATAAATCTTATAGATCAATGAATGGATTTCACTTTATTAAATAATCCCATAACACACTATCAGCATGAGTCACAACTAATCACTATTCCCATGTAGCAGATGCTTTATTCTAAACCAAGTAAAATATTATTGGAAATGAAGAGATAATACACATGTTATATGATATCGTTGATAAAGATGTTGACAGTAAATGGGTTGATCGTTTTGTTAGATAATTTTCACACACGTCTTACCTTTTGGCTTATTTATACAAAATGCATGGCTTTTGTCGATGTCTTTTGATGAAGCTATCCTGAAAGTCTCTGTCAGTTAATAAATTGATCTAACTTCCACAGCTGTCTCGGATTGAATAAAATAGAGTTCAAGATTTTACAGATATAACGGCAATGTGCCTTGTGCCAGTTTGGTAAATGGCAATGTGTCTTTTGTCAGTTTGCTAATTTGCTGAACTAGTAAAGTGCAATTCATGAATTGGCTTTAGAGTGCTCCATTATAATTTGTCCTCAGATCTTTTATTAAACTATTCTCTGGAGACAAAAAGACAGCAATTTTGTTACTGGGCCAATCTTTGTGGCCCTTTCAAAATCTAACACGTTGAGTAAGTCGATAATTTGAACCCTTTTCTTTTGATGAAAACTATTAACGAGCAGGAGGCGATATTCACATATCACATCAAAAGCATAAGAAAAATATTTAATTATTTATTAAACGTTCTTTAGACAGGGTAGCCTGTTCAGTGTATTTTCCACTTTCCATGCTTTGTTAAATATAAACTTTGTTTAATCTGGATTTAGATGGGATACAGGTAATATATACCCAGCGTTTTAAACAAATTCACATGCTATGACTTTTTAAATATAGAGTCTTAAAACCCTATGTTATAATTAGCGGTTTAAATCGACAGGTGACATGTCATAATCTAGCTAGTTAATTCTAGTTATGTTATATATAAATATTAATGTTAACATGTTTATCCAAGGTTTTTATTCCATTATAAGTTTTCTTATAACATCTGTTGTATATATAAAACTAAATGTTTAACTAACTTTTCGTTATCGATTGGTCAAACACCGACACGTTGAGTCAAAATGAATTCGTTAACTTTCTAAGAAGTTGTTTCTATGCTTTACAGTCATCATTAATTTAAACGTTTTCACCAAAATAAATACAAACCAGGTTGTATTGTTGTTATTGTATTGGCAGTTCTCTCTTAGTTCTCTCCCCTTTACGATTACTGATATCAATGTCGCCAAATAAGCAGTCTGTCATTTTGATACCCAATTGAAGTGCTTATGGATCTTGCTGTTCCTTTTTAAATTGTATCCTTAGTCAAAATAAACAAAGCACGAATGGAATTGAAAGTTTCTAGGCACATTGGACACGATAGGAGTTAAAACATGAGTATTTTAGAAGCAATCCGTCTGGTGATTAAATTAACACCAGGAGAAACATGATCGAATATACAAGTATCAATTATCATCTTTTGCACAAAGCTAGAAACCGTTCTTCTGTGTTTATCAGCATGATAGCAATTATAATGGGGTGTCCGAGAGAAATGGCTTGTGCGAAATATTTCACACTGTAAGTACAACAGCGACGTCTATCTCATTGACTTACATTAGCAGGTTTTATATGCATATTCATTTGAAATGTATTGATATTCAATGAGATAGTCATGGTAGGCGTTGCTGTAATTGTAGTGTTTATCCCCAAGTCGTCTCGCTCAGACAGCCTCATTGTTGAGGTCTCAACTTTTGACAATGATAGGTGTCAAGGAAGAGATTAGAGCTTTTTATCTTAGATACAGTGAAATGTGTTAAGATATTTAATCCCGACGGGAATTTCAAGGGCAACATGATATGTATTTGATGGAGGGAAGAAAAAAAGACAATGAAAGCATCCGATTGGTCAATATTTAACGAAGACACTTATCCATGCATGAGCAGCTTATCAAATTGTTATGTATATTGCGAGATTTGGCGAGATTATAGATCGTGACAATTTGTCTGTGACCATACTCGTCCATTTACTGTTATTATTGCTTTTCTGATCCCCACAAGCTAACTCCTTCGCATATTCTACAGATATTAAATTGTATATTCCTATCCTCCGACATGGTCAAATGATAATGTTCACTGTTCATTGTATACGTACATTGGACGCTGACTTTCACTCCAAGGGTGTCACATATAAAGATGCATAAAATAGAATCGCGCCAGCAAGTCGAGTAACAGAGAGTTATTTTGAAGCGGAATGAGATTAGGTGAATACTTGCTTCATCAATCGCTTTTCAACATGGCTTTATCTCCTATTAATCAGCCAATGGGAAAGGACTATGCCAATTTAAGCTAGAGTCTTTCTGCTTCAGGGAACAAACGTTTAATTACCGGTTCTCAATCGTCTGTCTGTGACAGTTACTGACTGTTCTTTCCAGATGATAAACCAAACCCATTACTGCTTTAATATTCCAAGTTCTCCCTATTAACGCCCGTTCTCGCACATACTTTTGTTACAATAAAATGCCATTATTCTTCATCAGTTAATATCCAATTATTTGTTTTTTAGTCAGTATGTGGAGAGAATCCCTTTTTTTAATTCCCTTTAAAAGATTCAATGTAATTTTTACTATTAACATAAATCGCTAACATGAGGCACCTTTATTATTTAAAGTATCCTAATTAATGTCATTCCAAATGTGTTATTTAATTTTCAATACTAAATTCAAGATATTGGATAATTTGTTAAAGCATGTGGCATTATAGATAGGATCCGATATCACACAGACTCGGAGTTTACTTTAGTTTATACCTTTTGGGAAGTATTTAGTATCTTTCTTGAGGTGAAATACATCTAAAAAACCGTTATAAAATATTCCTGCAATACAATTCCTGGACAGTTTTCGATAACAAATCACAAATGAGAACGATTCCCAATGTAAACGCGTACGTCAACCATAAGGAAATGGATATCTACCATGCCTCTTTTCTGTCTATTGATTTCATTTCTCAATGGGCATTTGCATGTATGCATTAATGCTGGGTATTTTTTCAAATAAATTAGCTGATCACTGTCTCTTCTCATAGCACAATTATGGTTAGTACAGTTATTTGATTGCCTGCTTCCTTTCCTTTTCCTTTGATCTCATAAATCCAATCGTTCGAACCTAACATTAATTGGCCATATTGTCTACTGTCAAGTTGCTCCAATGAAAATGTCAAAGTCAATATTAATAAAGGCTCATGACTTTCTGTTAAAAGAGGCTTGACAATTTGTTAGCCAGTTAAAGCTGTGTCTGGAAGCATGGCCAATACAGGTTTTTTTAATCGCATATCCTCAACTTTGAAACAAAACTTGATGAAATGTTTGCAACTGTCAACTGATGCTGTGAACTTTGTCTACTGATAATCGTGTGATATACTTACAGATAACCACTAAAATCTGGGTGCTAATGGATATGACATAATAAACAATTAATGCAATTCCGAAAAACCGTAACTTCAATTTGACTCAATCATACAGTATTTATTATTATCTCCCGAGGATGGCAACTAAACGCTGCAATATTGAGTCAAAATGAAAATATATTTTTTCGAAATTACATAAGCTGTGTATTGTGTCTTCAGTGGAACTACAGGTTTTAATAATGAAAGGTTCATGTCAAATAGCATTCCTTGATACAATGAATCAAACGTTACAGGACTTTGCAATCTGTATATTCAAGAATCAATTACCAATATCACATTTAAAAACTGAAAATACGCAAGGAGATTTTTGTTGCTCGCTGTATTTTTGAGATCTCAATTTCCTGCTTGAGGATAACGTTTAAAATTGTGAGTCACTGGGTTTGATACAAAACACGTGGACAATGGTGTTTGGAAGACTTGTGATTGGTTGGGAATAAATCATTTGTGATTATAACTGGTAATACGTTGGCACTTCCTTCTGCAGTTCTCCATTAAATTGTACTTTATAACGGTGCGAAACATTTATAATAACCGCGACATGGAAAATGGCGATAAGAACCTGGGGCATAAGCTGGAACATGAAGTAGACATTAAATAATACATGGGAGCTAGATGGCTGTAGAAGAACTTCAGTTTCCAGCATTTTATTACTAATGTTTTCGAGAATTTATAGCACACAACTCTATTAAGTGATCTGTAACAAGCAATTAAGGTGCGAGAACCGTCATTTTGACGCGATTAGGTCGTTTCATGAAACTATCGGGTAGTATTTTTGGTGAGCTTTGATAGGGTGACAGTGGAAACCGTGCTTCAGAGATTAAAGTCCTAACGTACAAGTCAAATCTATTAAGTGAATTCAACCGTTGCTAATCAGATATGCTGGCGGTATGGAATGATCTAAATAAATTCATGTATCTGATTAACAGAGGGATTCCAACGATACAAACTTTAAGACCTAATAATTAAACATAACTTAACAGTGCGAAGCTTGAGCAAAAAGCCACGATTGGAAAAACAGGGTTGTGAGAACTAATATTCCTATGTTATAGTTATTTTTCTTCTACTTTTATAAATATAATATATTTTTGCTCTTCTTGATATGGAAATTGAGTCAGAAATAAAGAATAATACAAAAACAATACCAAGGAGAGACAACATTGATTGAATTGACTGGACTCCATTATCACCGATCCATAAAGCTAGGAACAGTAAGTCATAATGTGAATTAGAATTGTGCTTTTGTATATATGTTAAATAGCATTGCACGGAGCCCTGTTATCGTTAATTTGTGAAAGTATTAAATGACCGGGCTTTTGAGAGCAGCGTGGCATGATAGATACACTATTTACTTTTATTTAATCATCAACATTCATTTTATTATTTTCGTATTTCCCATTAGCTTTTGTGTTCATATTGCATTATTAATTTCAAAGTATACTCAATGCCATGGCGGATTATCAAATCAAACATATCTTGATTAACATTCTCTGGTACAAGCTTGTTGCCAAGTGCTGAGCGGTGACCATCTCGTAATGCATTTACAGTTTTACTTAATTACGTGTTTTAACTACTTGGAGAGTGTAGTATGCAAAACAACAACAACAACAACAGGAAATGGTTGGGTTATCAGATGCGCTTGTATTTTAAGAATTTCTAGACGCATCCGATTGGCAGAGACAGCTGTCTGAATAAAACGTGTAACGAAAGAAAAAAGAGAATCGTATTCTAAAAATCCCGCCAATAATATCATGGATAATCTGAAACCGCTCTATCAGCCGACCTTATAATGTCAAGAAAAAATAAAATCAACAGCATAGCTTGGGAAAAATAAATTTTCTTCTGGTTGGAAAAAAAAATACGATCGGTCGTCCGCATTTGTAACAGCTTTTGATGACTCGAGTGGAACTAGCCAGTTAAAGCCCTGTCAGAGAAATCTAACTAGCGGTACGTTATCAATTTCTACTTTTAATATTTCTTCCACTTTTACCCACGTCCCATTAGGCCCGTCTTAACATTGGGAGTAAACCTTAATAAACGTCTCGATGAGTAGAACTGTGTTGAAATCCTCCGGCAATATTCTGGAAGAGTCAGATCTCAATAAACCTTATCTGTGAGCAGTTATTGGGCCGTTGGTGGACGCATGGTTGAGCTGACCAAGGACTGGAAGACACGTTTTAGGCAGGATAAAATAGACGGGAATGTAAAGTGAGTCTATCAAACACAGCTTCCAGCGAGCGATATTTCACTAACAAAACTCTATGCTACTTTTATGCAGACAATTATCACTGTACAATACAGATCCTATCGCTATGGGCATAAATAACGCAGAGAGGTTGGCAGAAGACAGAATTTAAACCCAACATAAGTATATTATCTGCTAGGCAAATTAGAAGCTGAATATATGAAATTAACAAGAATAACTTCCGTATGGGTGCATGATAACTTCTTTTTCAAATTGGTTACAAAGTTTTAATCTCTTTCGTGAGATTATAAACAACTAAATTATCATTTACTTTTTAATATTCTAAAAAATGAGATTGAAACGTTGTAACTAATTTAAAACAAAGTTTTCATCCATACGAAACTTATTCTTCTTAAAATATTTAGTTCTGAACTAGCTTGACACCGATAATAAAAAGATATGTTTTAATCTTTACATAGTATATACTCTGTAAGAAGTTTTGTTAATATCGATTTGTTCAATTGACTTTGATGATTTTTTAAGGAAAGCGCTAGGTTAAATTATGAAATTTGTTACCTCTTAAGGCGGGTATCTCTCTCTCTCTTGGGATATTTATTATGTTGACAAAATGACACTACTATTGTAAATTGTATGGGTGTCGGACTTGTGGGATGTCGTACTTGTGGGCTGTCGGACTTGTGGGGTGTCGGACTTGTGGGCTGTCGGACTTGTTGGGTGTCGGACTTGTGGGCTGTCGGACTATAAATATGGGTGTTTTAATATTGTTGTTTTAATACATTTGTAGCTCTTATCATCTGGGATAAGAATAGTTTGGAGCTGTAATATATTAACAAAACTCTGGACCGGAGGAACATCAATCTTTCAACAGCTCATTTACTTAGTATTTATGTTATATTATGTTAAATACACCGCTGTCATATAAGTGAAATACCCATGAACATGGCGTTAAACACCAACTAATTATAATGAATTGAATTTAATTTTTAAAGGCATTTATCCTGTACTTTATCTTTTTTCAGACATGAGGACTCTCTGATTTTAATCATGGGTACGAAAGCAAGCAATTTAGGTTGTGGGTCTTTCCATAAAAATAACATAGGGAATGACAATGAATATGTAGACGAAGAGGAAAATACGTCAATTTTCATCTCCCGAGCCAACAGTTCAAGCATAATTTCTACCTACTATTTTGATGACGGGCTTATGAAGAGACAACAAACTGCTGCTGAACGAAGTCAAAGCCGCTCTGGTAAGTATGCTTCGTTTGTCCATGTGTATTTGTTAATTGATTGATTGATTGTTTTTGACGCCTTAAAGTAGTGCTGCGGGATATATAAAAAGCCATGGCTAGGGTGTGTGTGCGTGGGGGGGGGGGGGGGGCAAACTAAATAACTCCCATGCTTTGACATTACAAAGGTTTCAGGTGGCAACCGGAAACCAAACA
>JAVFBY010140004.1:0-11612 GCA_034781015.1 Tonicella lineata
GACTCATTTTATGTGTGTCAATACGGCTTTGAATCCGAATGATTATTTCAGAAAATTTATTTTGAAAACTGCTATATTATTCAAGCTTTCTGTATAAAAAATTATCAAATAGTTGCAAATTATAGGTATTATGTTGCCGTTTTAAATGGACAACTTGTTTAAACAGGTTAAAATAATGGTTTACTCATTTTGTGTGTGTCAATACGGCTTTGAATAGAAAAACTATTAAAAGCTTTTTAGGGATTTTTTTACCCAGTGAAGGCTTTATTTTAGCTGAGCCACCAGACTATTTGTGGCTGTGGCTTTAACAATTCAAATATTTTGTTTAATAAAGATTGTGCAGATGAATTGGCATCATTAAGTAACAAATTTTTTAAGTTGTATCCGTGTTTATTTATTTTGAGATATTCCTTCTTACAGATAAACAACACAGTTTTCCCAAGTAATATTATGTCATGTTAACTTATTTACAGAGCATTTATTTTCTTACACTTGGTCATATTTACGACCTTTCTATGGTTTCTTCAACAGGACATAATTATGTGAAACTCGTTTTTATATGAGCTTGATATGAGTATTTCTGTGTCATAAATGTGCCGTTAAAACACTCAGCAGATTTTAGTTATCTTATTAGTTGGGGTTTAACTGCCGTATTGAATATCAATTTTTATGGAAGTTCAACGGAAATACTTTGCTATCATCGGACAAAGAAAAGTATATTGTGTCCGCGGCATCCCCTTCTTATACTCTTTCATTTTTCTCACCCAAGTATAGAGTCTAATAAATGTCAAAATAAAGAATAAGTGACGTTACTTACATTGTATTCCTTACAGATTTTACCATGAATGCCAGGATGTATCCAAAATGTTGTACTTTTCGAAAACTAAGGAAATGCCATTAGACGACATTTAGTTAATGTGGTAAATGTCCAGAGCACGGGGATGTGGAGTACTGGAGCACTGACAAAAGTATTTCTATTTGACTGGCCACACTGAGATTTGAAGGTTTAGCCCTGCGTGGGATTGGCTTTTACTTGTGGTCAGTTTCATGTTTAACTCACAGACACATATTAACAAAGATCCGGCATATATTATTTCCACGCCAGAGTGGTTTCTCTTAAACATGTTATTTAGCATGTGACTGAGACACAGATGTCTTAGGCGAATACACAAACAACAATAAAGAATAACAAGCTTCTCGTCTTATTGTCCGCTTGATTAATATGCTGACGATATGATTTATTTTTGTGTGTTTGTAGGTTTGTTTGGTTGGTTTGTTTAGCTGGCTGACTTGGTTGGTTGGCTGCTTTGGTTGGATAGGTAAGTGGGTTGGTTGGCTGGCTGGCTGGTTATTCATGTTGGCATGGTTATGGGTTAGTTGTTTGTTTGATTGTTTATTTGGTTTGGTTTAGTTGGTTAGTTTGCTTTTATTGTTTGTTTTGTTCCTTTGGTTGGTTGGTTGGTTGGTTGATTGTTTGTTTGGTATGGTGGTTAGTTGTTTGGTTTGCTGGAGATTTGGCATTTGGTTGGGTTGTAATAGTTAGATGGTTGGTTGCTTGGTTATATGTTTGCTTGATTGGTTGTTTGATTGTTATGGCTGGCTCGTTTTAGTTGTCATTTGGTTGGTTGGCTGGTTAGCCGTTTGTTTGTTGGGTTTGATGCGTTAGATTTGATGTTGCCTTTTTGTTTTATTGTTGGGTTGGGTTAGGTTGAATAACTTGGGTTCTGTTTGGTTTTATGGTTTGGTTGGGTTTGTTTTGATTGATGGTTTGGATTGCGTTGGATTTGATAGTTTGGCTTCGGTTCGGTTTGATAGTTTGGTTTGGTTGGGTTCGGTTTGATGGTTTTAGGTTCGGTTTGATTATTTGGGATCGGTTTGATGGATTGCGTTGGTTTGGTTTTAATTTAATGGCTGTAAACGGATAGGTTTTGATGGTTTGGAATGGGTTAGGACGGCTTGGATTCGCTTTGGTGGTTGAGATTGGATTCGCATTGGTGATTTGAGCTTTTTTTTGTTGGTACGGTTTATGGTTTGGGTTGTGTTCGGTTTGGTTGTGTATGTTTTGTTTGATGAGTTAATTTGTGTTTGGTTCGTTTTGTTTGATGGTTATGCTTGGGGTGGGTTCGTATTATTTGATGGGTTTGGTTGAGTTTGATGGTTCGTTTAGTTTGGCGGTTTGGGTTGGGTTCATTTTGTTCATTGATTTTAGGTTGTACTCGGTTGGGTTCGTTTCCTTTGAATGTTTAGGTTGTGGTGGGTGGCGGTACTTTTGTTTAATGGATTGGTTTTGGTTCGTTCTCTTTGATGGGTTTGGTTAATTGGGTTCGGGTTGATGGCTTGTGTTGGGTTGGGTTCGGTTTGACGATTTGGGTTTGGTTGGATCAGTTTTCTGATTTAGGTCGGGTTGAGTTAAATTAAGATTGGGTTGGGTTGAGATGCTTTGGGTTGGGATGGTTTCGGTTTGATTTAATCATTGGGGTCGGTACAGTTTGATCGTTTGACATGGGTTGGGTTGGGTTTGATGGTTAGGTTGGAGTTGGTTTGGGTTTGAGGTTTTAGGTTCGGTTTGGTGATTTGGGAGGGTTGGGTTCAATTTTATAGTTTGGGTTTGGTTTGATTGATTGGGTTTGGTTACATGGTTTGAGTTTGGTTTAATGGTTTGGATTTGGTTTAATGGTTTGGGTTTGGTTTAATGGTCTGGGTTCGGTTCGATGATTGGGTTGGGGTTGGTCTGGGTTTGAGCTCATTTTGTTGGTTGGTTAGGGTTTTTTCGGTTTGATGGTTTGTGTTGTGTTCGATTGGGTTCTTTTAGTTTGATGGTTTAGGTTAAATTGGGCTGAGTTATTTTTTTATGATTTAGGATGGGTTGGGTTGGATTGGTTTTGTTTGATGGTTTGGGTTCGTTTTGTTTGATGGGTTCGGTTGGGTTCGGTTTGGTGGCTTGTGCTGAATTCGGTTCGGTTTGACGATTTGCGTTTGGTTGGTTTTGTTTGCTGGTGTTGGTCGGGTTGAGTTAAGATTAGGTGTAGGTTGGGATGGTTTGTGATCGGTTTAATGGTTGGGGTCAGAAAAGATTGATGGCTTGACTTGGGTGGGGATGGGTTTTATGGTTCGGTTTGATGGTTAAGTTGGGGTTAGTTTTGGTTTAGGTTGGGATGGGTTTGGGTTCGGTTTGATGATATCGTTTGGTTTGAGTTCGTTTTGTTTGAAGGTTTGGGTTGAGTTCGTTTTCTTTTATGGGTTGGTTGAGTTGGGATGGTTAAGGATGGAGTTTGGATGGTTTGGGTTCGGTGTGATTGTTTTCGGTTTGAACACATTGTGTTGGTTTGGTTGGGTTCGTTTTGGTTGATGGGCTTGGTTGAGTTCGTTTTCTTTTATGGGTTGGTTGAGTTGGGATGGTTAAGGATGGAGTTTGGATGGTTTGGGTTTGGTGTGATTGTGTTGGGTTTGAGCACATTGTGTTGGTTTGGTTGGGTTCGTTTTGGTTGATGGGTTTGGTTAGGTTCGTTTTGTTTGATGGCGAGTGAGTTGGTACGTTAATTTTGTTTGATGGTTTGTGTTCAGTTGGGTTCGGTTTGATGGGTTGGGTTGTGTTTGATTTTGTTTGTTTGGTTTGATGATTTGGGTTGAGTTGGGTTGGGTTAATTTTGTTTGGTGATTTAGGATAGGTTGGGTTGGATTGGTTATGTTTGATGGTTTGGGTTCGTCTTGTTTGATGAGTTGGTTTAGGTCCGTTTTGTTTGATGGTTTATTTTGGGTTAATTAGCCTAAAGTTTGATGGTTTGGATTGGGTCAAATTGGGTTTAGGGTCGAATTGATGTGTTTGGTTCAGTTTGATGGTTTGGGTTTGGTTTGGTAGTTGGGGTTCGTGTCGGCGCGGTTGGGTTTGATGGTTTGGGTTTGATGATTTGGGAGGGTTGGGTTCAATTTTATAGTTTGGGTTTGGTTTGATCGATTGGGTTTGTTTCGATGGTTTGAGTTTGGTTTAATGGTTTGGATTTGGTTTAATAGTTTGGGTTGGTTTAATGGTTTGTGTTCGGTTCGATGATTGGGTTGGGGTTGGTTTGGGTTTGAGCTCATTTTGTTGGTTGTTTTTTTTTCTTCGGTTTGATGGTTTGTGTTGGGTTCGATTGGGCTCTTTTAGTTTGATGGTTTGGGTTATTTTTAATGATTTAGGATGGGTAGGGTTGGATTGGTTTTGTTTGATGATTTGGGTTCGTTTTGTTTGATGGGTTCTGTTGGGTTCGGTTTGATGGCTTGTGCTGAATTCGGTTCGGTTTGACGATTTGCGTTTGGTAGGTTGGGTTTGCTGGGTTTGGTCGGGTTGAGTTAAGATTAGGTGTGTGTTAGGATGGTTTGGGGTCGGTTTAATGGTTGAGGTCGGAAAAGATTGATGGTTTGACTTGGGTGGGGATGGGTTTTATGGTTCGGTTTGATGGTTAAGTTGGGGTTGGTTTCGATTTAATGGTTTAGGTTGGGATGGGTTTGGGTTCGGTTTAATGATATCGTTTGGTTGGATTCGTTTTAATGCTTTGCGATGGGTTTGGTTTGGTGTAATGGTGTGGCCTCGGTTCGATTGTTTGGGTTGGGTTGGGTTTGAGCTCATTTTGTTGGTTTGGCTGAATTAATTTTGTTTGATGGTTTGGGTTCGTTTTCTTTGATGGTTTGAGTTGGGTTCGTTTTCTTTTATGGGTTGGTTGAGTTGGGATGGTTAAGGATGGGGTTTGGATGGTTTGGGTTTGGTGTGATTGTTTTAGGTTGGGTTTGAGCACAATGTGTTGGTTTGGTTGGGTTCGTTTTGGTTGATGGGTTTGGTTGGGTTGGTTTTGTTTAATGGGGGGTTGAGTTGGTAGGTTAGTTTTGTTTGATGGTTTGGGTTCGGTGTGGTGGGTTGGGTTGTGTTTGTTTCTTTTCAGTTTGATGGCTTTTTTGTTTGTTTTTTTTTGTTTGATGGTTTGGGTTGTGTTCGATTTTGTTTCTTTCGTTTGATGATTTAGGTTGAGTTGGGTTGGGTTAATTTTGTTTAATGATTTAGGTTGGGTTGGATTGGTTATGTTTGCTGGTTTGGTTAAGGTTCGTTGTTTTGATGGTTTGGTTTAGTTTGGGTCAAATTGGTGTGCTTAATGGTTTAGTTTGATGGTTTGGATTTGGTTTGATGGTTGGGGTTTGTGTCGGCGGGGTTGGGTTTGATGGTTTGGGTTTGGTTTGACGGTTGGGGCAGAGTTTTGTGTCGGGGTAGGGTTGGGTTTGATGGTTTGGGTTTGGTTCATTGTGATGGTTTGGTTGCGTTTGTTTTCTTTGATGGTTTGTGTTTGGTTGTGTTCTTTTTTTTTGTTTCCTTTGATGATTTGAGTTGGGTTGGGTTAATTTTGTTTTGATAATTTAGGATGAGTAGGGTTTGATTAGTATTGTTTGATGGATGGGGTTCGTTTTATTTGATGGGTTGGTTTGGGATCGCTTTGTTTGATGGGTTGGGTTGGGTTTAATGGCTGATGTTGGGTTGGGTTCGGTTTGACGATTTGCGATGGTTGGTTCAGTTAGCTGGTTTTGGTCGTGTTGAGCTAGGATTGGGCTTGGCTTGGGCTGGTTCAGTTTGATGGTTAAGTTGGGGATGGTCTCGGTTTAAGGGTTATGGTTGGGTTCGGTTTGATGATTTGGGTTGGTTAGATTCGTTTTAATTTTGTGTTGGGTTTGGTTTGGTGTGATGGTTTGGGTTCGGTTGGATTGTTAGGGTAGGGTTGGGAGTGCTTAGGATTGGTTTTGATTGATGGTTTGGGTTTGTCTTGTTTGATGGATTCGTTTTGTTTAATGGTTAAGGTTCGGTCCAGATTGTTGGTTTGGGATGGGTTCGGATTGACGGTTTGGGTTGGGTTGGGTTCAGTGGGATAGTTTGGGTCGGGTTGGTTTAGTTTGATGGTTTTGGTTAATTTGAGTTCGTTTTGTTTGATGGTTTGGATTGAGTTGGTTAAGTTTTGTGTGGTGGTTGGGTTGGGTTATGTCGGATTCATTTTGTTTGATGGTCTGGGTTGGTTTCGTTTTGTTTGATGGGTTGGGTTAGACTCATTTTATTCGGTGGTGTGGGTTGGGTTTGGTTTAGTAATTTGGGTTTGTTTGGGTTTAAGAAAATAGATTGGGTAAAGTACAGGTTGGTGGTTTGGGTTGGGTTGATTTGGGTTTGGTGGTTTGGGATCGGTTTGCTGGTTAGTGATCGGTTTGATGTGTTGGGTTCGGTTTGATGGTTTGGGTTTGGTTTGATGGTTTGAGTTCGGGTTTGTGTCGGGGTTGAGTTTGGTTGTCCTTGATGATTTGGGTTCATTTTTATGGTTTGGGTTGGGTAGGTTTGGTTGCGTAAGTTTTCTATGATGGTTTGTGTCGGGTTGTGCTGGTTTTGTTTGATTGTCTGGGTTGGGTTGATTTGTTTGGTGGGTTGGTTTGGGTTTGATCGTTCAGTTTGATGGCCTGGGTTCGGTTTGTTGGTATGGGCTGGGCTCATTCTGATGGTTTGGAATGGGTTGATTCGGTTGGGTTTGTTTTGTTTGACGGTTTGGTTTTTGTTTGATGGTTTGAGATGGGTTCGTTTTGTTCAATGGGTTGGTTAGGGTTTTGTGGTTCCTTGTGTTTGATGGTTTGGGTTGGTTCGGTTTGATGGTTTGGGTTGGGCTGGTTTCTTTTCGGTTTGGTTTCTTGTGTTCGGTTAGGTTTGATGCTTTGGGTTTGTTTCGTTTGATGGTTTGGGTTGGTTTGGCTTTGTATTATGGTTTGGATTTGTATGCTGTTGCGTTCACTTCGTTTGACGGTTTGGGTTGGGTTAGTTTTGTTTGATGATTTGGATTGGGCTTGGTTAGTTTAATTTGGGATGGGTTCGGGTTGACGGTTTGGGTTGGGTTGGGTTCAGTGGGATAGTACGTTTGGGTCGGGTTCGTTTAGGTTGATGGCTTGGGTTGTGTTAATTTGAGTTCGTTCTGTTTGATGGTTTGGAATGGGTTGTTTTAGTTTAGTGTGGTGATTGGGTTTTGTTATGATGGATTCATTTTGTTTGATAGTCTGGGTTAGGTTGGTTTCGTTTTGTTTGATGGCTTGGGTTAGATTCGTTTTGTTCGATGGTTTGGGTTCTGTGGTTCGGGTTTGGTTGAGTTTAATAATACAGGTTGGTGGTTTGAAATCGGTTTAATGGTTTCGGATCGCTTTAATGTGTTGGGTTCGGTTTGATGGTTTGGGATTGGTTTGATGATTAAAGTTTAGGTTTGTGTCGATCGGGGTTGAGTTGAGTCGTACTTGATGGTTTGGGTTGGGTTGGGTTCATTTTTATTATTTGTGGCTCGGGTTTGGTTGAGTTTAATAATACAGGTTTGTGGTTTGGAATCGGTTTGATGGTTTCGGATCGCTTTAATGTGATGGGTTCGGTTTGATGGTTTGTGTTTGGTTTTATGATTGGAGTTTGGGTTTGTGTCGGGGTTGGGTTGAGTTGTGATTGATGGTTTGGGTTGGGTTGGGTTCATTTTTATGATTTGGGTTGGGTTGGTTTGATTGCCTACGTTTTCTTTGATGGTTTGTGTTGGGTTGTGCTAGTTTGCTTGATGGTTTGGGTTGGGTTTATTTGTTTCGGGGTTGGTTTGGGTTTGATGGTTCATTTTGATGGCTTGGGTTCGGTTTGTTGGTATGGTTTGGGTTCATTCTGATGGTTTGGGATAGGTTGGTTCGGTTTGATGGTTTGGGTCGGGCTGGGTTCTCTTCGGTTTGGATAGTTGCGTTCGGTTAGGTTTGATGCTTTGGGTTCGTTTCGTATGATGGTTTTGGCTGGATTAGTTTAGTTTGGTGGTTTGGATTTGTATTCGGTTGGTTTCGCTTTGTTTGATGGTTTGGGTTGGGTTAGTTTTGTTTGATGATTTGGATTGGACTTGGTTAGTTTTACTTGATAGTTTGGGTTGGGTATGTTTTGTTTGATGGGTTGGGTTGGGTTCGTTTTGTTTGGTGGTTTGGATTGGGCTAGGTTAGTTTTATTTAATAGTTTGGTTAGGGTTCGTTTTGTTGATTGGTTGGTTTCATTTTGTTTGATCATTTGGGTTGGGTTCAGTTTGATGGTTTGAGTTAAGTTCTGTTTGGTGGTTTGATTTGATGGTTTAAGTTCAGTTGGGCTAAATTTGACGGCATGGGCTTCATTTTTTGGATTTGATTGCTTTGTTTGAGATGGTTGGGGTTCAGTTCGATCGGTAGGGTTCGGTTTGTTGGTTTGGGTTCAGTTTGATGGTTGGGTTTGGTTTAATGGTTAGGTTGTGTCGGGAAGGTTTGGGTTCGGTTTGATGGGTACAATGTACGTGTTGGGTTTGTGGTTGGGTTCGGTTTGAGGTTAAGGTTCGGTTTAATGATTCGGTTTGTCGCTTGGGTTGGGGTTCGGTTCGTTTTGATAGTTGGGTTGCAGTTGGGATTGTGTTCGGGCTTGATGATTCGGTTATAGGTTCTATTTCGGAGATTGATTGTTCGGATTTGATGGCTTGAAGAGTTTGGGACCAGGGTCGGTTAGATGGTTTGGGGTTGGCTTTGGGTTGATGGATTGGTTTGGGTTAGCGGTTGTTAAAGAAATAAAGGTTTGGGTTTTTACCCAAAATCACTTACATATCTGCAAATAAAAAGGAATTGTCCATTGTTTAGGGATAAGGCGAAGCCGCATCCCAAAAGCAGTGTACAATTCCTTTTTATTTGCAGTTATCTTAGTGATTTTAGGTAAAACCCAAACCTTTATTTCTTTAAGGAGAAGCCGCATCCCAAAGCGGTGGGCAAGTCCTTTTTGTTTGCAGTTATCTTAGTGATTTTAGATTTTATGACGGCTCCATGTTTTTTCCAGAGGGGTGAAGATAAAAAAGTTAACATTGATGTTCCTGAATTCTGTACACATTTTATGTTCTAAATTGTTTTTAAAATCTTGGTAAGTTCATGCATTTGGCTAATAAACATAACACGCTGCTAAACTTGTTAGGCTTCAATTTTTATGGATGATATATTGATTTTTAAATGTAAGCGGCAGACGACATGTCACCCCGTCACTGATTGTCGATTTGAACATTTCCATAGAACGTCGTGACGTCAATATTTCTTGCATGGAACATACATGTATCATGACGTAAATTATTCTTTACATCTATTGACAGTTTTAGGCAAAACAGAGCCTACTTGCACAAAGCTTCCTTAAGCTAAGTTTGCCTTAACTGTCATGGCAACACAATATTTTCAGTGCTGGTCGTCATAGTAATTAAGGTCACCTTAACTTAAGGGTGGTTTGTGCAAGTGGCCCCAGGCTTCTATTTTTTATGTATTACGGATTTCGCAGATGTGTTAGAATCACTTGTTTGTCTGGTTGGTTGGTTGGTTGGTTGGTTGGTCAATCGGTCGGTTGTTTAGCTGTTAGGTTGGATGTTTGGGTGGGCGGGTTGGTTGGTTGGCTAGTTGGTTGGTTGGCTGGTTGGCTTCCTTGATTAGTTGGTTTGCTTTGTTTATTCGTTCGATCGTTCAGTCGGTCTGACGGTGATTTGGTTGGTTGGCTGACTGGTTAGTTGGTTGGATGGTTTGATGGCTGATTGGCTGGGTTGGTTTGGGTTTATTTGTTTGATTGGTTGGTTGTTGGAATACTGTAGTTGTAAAAGTTTAAATCCAAAACTAATTTATTTGGTTTCAAAAAGATAACCGATACCCGGGCCATATATGCGGTCGCCATCTTTTCCCCGTTTATTAGCATGTTATGTTACTAGGAGCTCGTGGCGGGTCCGAAGTTAACTCGAGACCATGTGAAATCTCTCGGTTTTCTTTCATAAAGAATTACTCAGTATCCCTCATAACAAATAAGACAAGGGGCTTGAAAGGCAGCGTCAGTAGTATTTGCCGGTCAACAATTCCGTGGATATTCCTCAATGAGAGTTGCATAGCCTAGGCTACTCCTAGTTAACATACTTCAGGTCGTACTTAAGGATATTTCACGGATTGGACGACTTGCCAGCACAATAGATGGAGGAAATTACATTTAAAGCCCCACTAACCGCTAAACGAGATGGTAGCTGAAAAAAAAATAAGCACACAATTTATGACTTAAATGACATTTCGTTACCAAAAATACATAATGCAACGTTTTCCGTCGTTGTAATTTGTCGCTAAGCGCTTTTGGCGACCAAATACATATACCGCCTTACCCAGTTATCGTAGGCTGTAACAACAACAACTCATACTATAACTGCCTGTTGTAAGAGTTGTTTATTTTGTGGTGAACCTCTCAAAATCATGTAGGCCTACCAACTTAAACTTTGATTTTAAAGAAAATAGGGAAATCAAAACTTTCAGTTTATTGGAAAAATTAAATGGAAATTTCATAACTTTTTCTATCTGTGTCAATGGCCACAAACAGAGACAAGAGGCAGGACAAGTAGGTCTACATCAAGCAAAAGAGAGCCTCAAGTCTGTCACATCGGAAGTCTATAAAACCGAAGTACATTGTGTAACCAGCCATTAACCAACCTCGACTTTCTGGGCCCAAACAGAAACTTTATATGAACTATCAAGAACTAAAAGGTCCACTAATCGCTAAACGAGATTGAAGCCTAAACAATATAAAAGTGATAATAAAGTCTGTAAAATCTATAATGCGGGTGGCATTACAGATTTTACAAACTTTATTATTATTTTAGAACATCATATCGCACATTCTCAGTTTTGATAGTTTCTGAATGCTTATAGGCTACTTTGGGCCATAGGCCTACTAGAACAAATATAGAAAACCCGGTTTAATTCGTTTCAGTCGATTTTATAACCGGCTTGGTCACAATTAAAGAGGCTCCATATGATGTAGTGATATTCATCAAATTGAAGCAAATAATGCGGTCGTTAATCGGCGAATTACTGTCGTACGACAACAGAGTAATTCAATGTTGTAAAATCTTTAGGCTACTATCACATGTAGCCTAATTGTGATTAGACTGCCAACAAAAAATAAATAGAACAGATTTCCAAGAAATATGCTTTCCGTAAAAGGGGGTTTCCTGTTTTGAAAATAGTGCACGAAACTGAAAGCTCGACATGTCGCCTATTCGTTCCAAAGTTCTAGTCTTCGTTGAAAGGCTAGATATAATTAACAAATTGGACGTTTTTTCCGGTGTGCTTTCAAAGGGAGACCATTTGGATCTCAGACAACGATTCTAATTAGAGTGACCTCCCCTTAGGCGTGAACACAGACTTGGACATGGGGCCTATATAATTAAAGGTAGTTGGGGTAGCCAACCCTCCAGTTGTTATCTTGTCCCATATACATTTAGGGAAAATTTAATCTCAAATTTCGTTCATAAATTAAAACAGTAACGTTGAAATAAAATACAACATATTTAATGAGTTTATAGCTTGTACAATATTTAAATTCACACGTTCTGGCAAGATGGTTAGTTTCCATGTTTCTGCACCTACATTGAATACAGATGAAGGCCTACAGAGTTCTAGCTATTTGAAAGGCGAAGGGTAGATTTTAATAGGTTTGGCTCACATTCATTCTAAGAAACTTGGTTAACTCTGGTTAAATCCCTAACACTTACTAATCTTGCTGTTGTTGTTCTTCTTCTTGTTGTTATTGCTCTTGGGGT